>JAUEJK010398106.1:0-15222 GCA_032274865.1 Eryngium alpinum
TGATTTCCTCGAACGCTCTTTGGCATTCATCCATCCACTAAAATGACTTGGAGTTCTTCACTCCCTTGAGAATTTCGAAGAAGGGAAGGCAGCGCTCGGCCAATTTGGAGATGAACCGACGGAGAGCTGCCAACCGTCCGGTGAGCTTCTGCACATCCATTTGGGTCCTTGGAGCCTTCATCTCTAGAACGGCCTTGATCTTGTCCGGGTTAGCCTCTATCCCCCTGTTGCTGACTAAGAATCCGAGGAACTTTCCCGCACCAAGCCCGAACGTGCACTTGGCCGGATTAAGCTTCATCCCAACCGAGCGGAGGTTATCGAAACACTCCTTCAGGTCGGCAATGTGGGACTCGGCTATCTCGGATTTTACCATCATATCATCCACGTATACTTCCATGTTGCGTCCGAGCTGTGCCTTGAAGATTTTGTTCATGAGCCTTTGATAGGTAGCCCCGGCATTCATGAGTCCAAAGGGCATGAACTTGTAGGCATACACCGCTCTGTGGGTGATGAATGAGTTCTTGGGGATGTCTTTCGGGTTCATAGGCAACTGATTGTACCCTGCAAAGGTGTCCATGAATCTTATCATTGTGTGGCCGGACGTGGCATCTATATGAGTTGGTCTATGGTTGGTAGTGGATAGGAGTCTTTGGGGCAGGTCTTGTTAAGGTTCGTGTAGTCCACGCAGATCCGCCACTTCCCGTTTGGTTTCTTGACCATTACCATATTGGCGAGCCACTCCGCGTACTTAATTTCGAAGATGATGTCCACGGCCAAGAGCTTGTTCACTTCTTCATCTATAGCCTCTTGCCTTTCGGGGGCGAACACCCTCCTCTTCTACTTGACCGGCTTGCAATTGGGATCCACATTCAGCCTATGCATAGCGATGGATTTGTCAAGGCCGGGCATGTCGGCCGCGGACCATGCAAAGACGTCTGCGTAGTCACAGAGTAGCTGGATGAGTTCTTCTCGGAGGGCGTGTTGCAGCCCTGTCCCAATGTTAACCGTCCTCTCCGAGTCTCCTGGTACTAGCTCGATTTTTTCCGTCTCTTCGACCGCGAAGGGTCGTTGGTACTCTGGGAGCTCGGGGTCCGGATTAGAAGGTTGAGCCCTTGGTGGGAACAAGACCTCATCCGGGTGAGCGGCGTCCGCGGGGGACGGGATGGACTCCGCGGGGGACCGTTTGACGTCCGTGGGGGATGGGATGGAGTCCGCGGGGGACCGGTTGACGTCCGCGGGGGACCGGTTGGATGGAGGGTGCATGGCATTGCTCACCATCATGCATTGCCCTTGCTCTTGGAGCCTTGCCCTTTTCTCCTGCCTTTGCTTACCTATCCGGCCTGATGATGTTGGCGCTTGGCCGCTCTCTTGGAGGCATGGATAGGTATGGATTCTTCTTTTTGTTTCTCCATGGCCTTTTGCCTATTGGTATGGGAGGTTTCCCCCATGGCCACTGCAGCTTTGTAACATTTGGCGGCTACCTCGGGATCCGCCCTGAGGAGGCCTACTCTATGGGGAGTAGGAAACTTGATTTTTAGATGAGGCACGGAGGAGATCCCCCGAATGAGTATGAGCGTTGGCCGCCCTATAATGATGTTATAGGGGGACGCCCCTCCGACTACCCGAAAGGTGATCATATGTCTGACCACCTGGGCTCCCGTCCCGAAGACTACTGGTAGGCGGATGGTGCCTAGTACGGGTACGGAAAAGTGTCCGAATCCGTAGAGCGATGACTCCACGGGCGGCTCCATCTTTTGCGATAGGTCTGTCATCCTATCCAGGGCATGTTTGTTGATGATGTTGACGAATGCCCCGTTATCCATCATGGTCCGCTTAACTTCGTATCTGTATACAGATAGGGTGACTATTAGGGCCTCTTTGTGGTCCGGGTCTATCCCCTCGTAGTCCACATCCGAGAAGGTGATGACGTTGCAGACCTCTGGTTTGGATCCAATTGTATAGACGTGGGCTGTGGAGGATTCAGGTTCTGGATTTCCTTCATTGACTCCGCCCACTATCATGTCGATCCACCCCTTCCCCTTATCTTCAGCTGTGGGAGCGAGGATCACCTGTTTGTCCGCCAGCAAGTATTTGTTAACCATCCCTTTCTTGGCCAGACCTTCCATCAGGAACTTCAGCGAGATACATTCTTCCGTGACATGGCCGTGATCATCATGGTAGTCACATCTTTTTGTCTTGTCCCTCTGTCCGGCCGGGGCGAGCATGGGTTTGGGAGCTGCGTAGAGCTTCGACCCCTTGATCTCTGCTAGCATGGTCGTGTAATCCTTGGTGAACTTTGTCCATTCCCTTTCAGCCTTTGATTGGGCCTTGGGGGGTCCCAAGCGGCTGCGCACATCCTTGCGCGCGGATGGGGTTTCCGTCGTAGCCCTTAGTGGAGATGAGTTTATCACATGGACTGGGATGGGAGCGGAACTAGGAGCCGGTGTGTGTTCATGCTTCTGCTTCTTGTCTTTGTGGTGATATACGTGCTCCTTCTATGGGAGCATGTCTGTTTTGATTGGGACGTGGATGGACAACCCCCTAGCTTCTCTCATTGACTGTAGGGCATTATCTCCTGTGATGTTATCCGAGGCCATGGCATAGACCGTGGCCAAGCTCTGGGGATCTCGTTTGATTATGTCCAAGACATATTTCTTGTAGTTGTACGTGTCCAGCCCCCTCCGGAAGGCGCTTATGGCTGTCCCTTCGTTCACATTGTCCACAAGGTTCACTGCTTCCTTGAACCTTAGGATGTACTCATTCAGTGTTTTGCCCGGTCATTGGACGATAGCCTCCAAAGAGACCGAGTGGATATCATGCGGACGGTTCGCAAGGAACCTTTTAAGAAATGATGCGCGGAACTCCGCCCAATAATCAAGGCTATTGCCCGGCAGCTTGTTGTACCATTTTTGGGCGTGCCCCTTGAGGGTAGATGCAAATAGACGACAGATGACATGGTCATTGTAGTTTTCCATCTTAATCTGTTGGTCAAAGAATTGGGTATGATCGTTCGGGTCCGAGTTTCCGTCATACATTTATAGATGGGCCTTTTTTTTGCCTCATTTAGAAGGGCAGTAAGTCGATCCGTGAGGGGGTCCTCTGGGGGAGCACAGGCCTCCTCTCCTTCCATCTTTCGTGTGAGGAGGAGCATCTGTTGCTTGAGTTCCTGATTTTGCCGAATTATCTCTTCCAACAAAGGATCTCTCGGGGGCGGCGGAGGCGGTGGAGCCCCTTGGTGCCTGGGGATCACACTAGGTTTGCGGTCCCTATAAGAGCGCATCCGCTCAGTATAGTGAGAGCGCGATCGCTCGGAATGGCGGGAGACCTCTCTTTCACCCCCGCGGAGGTTTCTGTTGTACTCCAGCTGTCTCCTTAAATCACTTGCGTCTGGGTGTTCCCCGTAGTACCTCCAAGTATACTCCCGGTGGTGACCCCCTCCGTACCTAGGGTGGTGCACCTCCCTTGAGGAGCTGAGTCTGCTGGGGATGAGGTTATCCCTTACTATGGAGGATGCCCTTGAATTTGAGTCGGGCCCTTCCTCTACCCTTTCCGCGCCTATCTCTTCAATGATGGGCTGTGTCTGAGGATTAGGTTGTGCCAATACTTGGAGAAAGGTCGCAAAGGCGGCCATTTGATGTTGAGTCACGCCGGCAGCTATGGCCGGATTCTGGGTGGTAGTCCGTCAGGTTGCCCCTGTCCGTGAGGGATGAACGGGGGGTCTAGAGGGTCCTTCTGTCATGGGCCCCTTCCCGCGCTCGCGACGCTCCCTATCACGGCGGCGCCGGGTTTCCAAATGTCCGCGTAGATCCGCGGAGTTGGGTGGATGGTGACTTCCGTCCGAGGGGTCGTGGTCTATTTCCACGTGGTCCGGATGAGGGTTGTGAGGGTCCTCGTTGGGGTCCCTCCTTACATGTCCGCTTCTTGTCTCAACCATATTTGTCCACGGTAAATGTCCTAGCGCCCGATCGTCCGTCCGTTCAATATTCGATCAGGTCTAGGGTCGTGTCCGTCTACGGACCTTGCTCCTATTGATGATTGGATGTCAACTTGTTCGAGGGTCAAGTTGAGTACTAATCACCACCAAGGGGGAGAGCTGGTAGAGAGTTTAGGGGAGGCCCTCCTTCTAGCGCCAAAATGATAACGCTCGAACCTGTCCGGGTCTACTTTCTTGCTCCGAGATCGCCTTGGGTCCGGGTCCGGTCCTTCGAACCTACAAAACAATGCCACGCGAAGCCTTGTCGGTTCCGGGACACCTCCGGCGTGAGAATTAGTAATCCGGTGGAAATTCTGACCAAATTCTAGAGAGGGAAAGTAGAGAGAAGTCAGAGCATATATCTTATATGAACAATGATCAAGTTTTTCAACCCCTTCACCGTTGGGGGTGAAGGGGTATATATAATACATGCCCACGTGCGTGGCATGTGACGGCACGTGCCACCCCCACGTGGGTGATGTTGACAGGGGTCGTCTGCGGTGCACGTGACATGAGGTTGCCGTTGAGAGGAGGTGTCTGCGAGTTGGGGGAGGCCATCCGCACGTTCTACCCTACCGGTCGGACATCCGCGCGTGACTCCCTTTTGTCGTCCGTACGTTTGTTCCCGTCCGTGCGGTTGGTTATTGTTGTTTTGCTGACCCATATAGCTTGATGGGCTTTGATTGGTTTGGCCCATGCGATGACTTGGACCTTTGATTGGTCTTTGAGCATTGAGTTGGGCTGAGCCTTGTTGAATTTGGGCCCTTACTGGATTGAGCCTATCAATAATATTTTATTTTTATTAATATATAAAATATTTACTAATAATAAATATATTTATATTAAAAATAATTGTAACTTATAACTAGTAAATTAATATATATATATTACATAATAAATTAGATAATACGTAAATATATTATATTTTTTACAATTCTTTAATTTTATATATATAATTATTTTACTCTAATTAACTATTTATTCTAATTATTTTTTTTCCGAATTACTTTATAATATATTTTTCTCATTATTGAATACTAACAAATTATTTATACAACATTTATTTAATAACTATATAATAACATAATATTAAAGTTTAATTTTCTATTGTTACCTCTTAAAAGTTTATTAATAAAATATATATAATATAATATAATATTAAAATTAAAATTTAAACTTTTACTTTTTAATATACTAATAATTAATTTTAATAAAAAATAAATAATGCACAATATTTAAAATTTAGTTATCTTTGATAGTCATTTTTATTATTTTTAAATAAATAAATCGTACATCTTATAATATTGAAATTTAAAAAATTTCTTTCTTATATAATAGTAGTCAATTTATCTTCTAATAAAAATAAATCGTGTACAACGTATATAACATAATATATGAGGATTTAAAATTCTGTTTTTTTAGCTAGTGATATCGAGTTTTATTTTTGTAGAAAAAATTGGACATAACGTGATATTAGAAAAAGTAAGTGATGACATATAAAATAATGTAGATATTTGTACAGTTTACATAGAATAATTGAGAGTATTTAAATGCAAGTTCATAGAATATGATAATACTGCAGTGATTTTGATATTTCTCATACATTACTTAATTATGATACCTTTTATAATCATCGTACAAATGACAATTAATATTTTATTTTTATCTTTAGTCTACCAGTTAGTTTTATTACAACGAACTGCATATGCAGTGAAGGCCTAGGTTGCAGTCTCAACTGTGGTTGCAGTTCCAGCATCAGGATTCGCTAAAGGACAAAGAACTACAATTATTTACTGTCACAAATTTGACTGAAGTACTTACAAAGAAAATGACAGCTAGTTTTTTCATATAATTTAGGAATAAAGTAACTACCAATATTC
Source organism: Eryngium alpinum (assembly GCA_032274865.1). NCBI lineage: Eukaryota > Viridiplantae > Streptophyta > Magnoliopsida > Apiales > Apiaceae > Eryngium > Eryngium alpinum. The sequence continues at coordinate 5,854 of JAUEJK010398106.1, forward strand.
TGAATAAAAATTTGAATATTATCAAAACTACAACAACAACAACAACAAATCCAGTTACTCCCACAGAAGTAGGGTCTGGAGGAATATTTTCAAAACCGATAGAATAAAATAAAATAGAGTTACTTTTTGTTTAGGACTACAGAAGTCAATATAATCAAATAAAAGTGACCAATTATCAAATTTGAAAAATTACAATTTCTATTACTTTATTGTCTCACTTCCAGTTTGAGAAAAAGTTGTAGCTATGAATAATTTTCAGCATTACTTTCATTTATAAGTTTTGCATTCTGAATATTGTGAGAGATTATCTTATAAAAATTGAGTGTGAAACTTTAAAACTCCATCTAGGGATGGGCATCCTCCCCGTCCGATCCCCATTTTAAAATTCCTATTTGGGACTCCCCGTTCGGGGATTTTTCGGGGATCGGGGCGGGTGTGGAGTTTATAGTCTCTCCGTCCCAACATCCGATCCTCACTTATATTTTTAATATTTATTAGATATATGTATCAATAAATAAATAAATAATATATTTATACTAAAATTGAGTTATAATATTATGTTATTAGTTATTAGTTGATAGAAAATTAAATTTTATTCAATTTTTTAAATAAATTTTAATTTAAAATATAAAAATGTTATAATAATAATAATAATAAATTAAAAGAAAATATTGTATTTAGAATCCCCGAAGCTCCATAGAGATCTCCAATCCCCAATTGAAGCGGGGACGGAGGGTCAAATTTGAACCCTGATCAATTTCAGGACAGGGGTGGAGATAACACTCTCCAGTCCTGAACCGCCACGATCCCCATCTCTACTCCGTTCTTGGATATTGTTGCCTTCGGGGTAGGTTTAATCCATCTTTCATTAGTATACTGTATATTGTTGACATTTCTTTGTGTTTCTTTTGGAGATATTTGCTTGCACTTGTTGCTCATATTTATATATTACTTGTTTAATCCTTCTTCACTGCACCATAATGAATTAAGTTTTTTTTTTGTAAAAATAATGAATCAAGTGTTAAATAGTTAAAAATATTTAAATATTTCATTTAACACCACTTCTATAAGTTTACTGAACCATTTTTCATTTAACAATTAATATTAGTGTGTCTACTAGCAAAAGTTACCTGCTAGAAGGTCTTTAAATCATTTATCATTTAGTTGCACTACACAAACTGACACATGTAGTAAATTTATGAATTACTATAGTAACTCATCTACTGAGGAAAATGATAATCTCACTACAAATAAAAAGTCATCAACCTTAATGATGAATAAAGCTCTGCAAAAACTGTCACTGCAAAACACAAAAACAAGCATGTTCTATATATGAATCTCTCAATTGATACAGTAATCAACAAGTTAAGTATTATGAATGTCATAAATAAAATTAAAACTGAAATACTGGATAATTACATGCTATATTAAAAACTACACTAGAAGTCATTTGAGCCAACACTTTTTAGTTACGTAAGGTAACCTAATTCATTTTAATATGTATGTGACAATGTGTCTATAGACATTTGGGTTCTTAATAGTGATTTTTCTAGACACATGACATGAAAGAGGGCTTTGCTCATAAATTTTGAGGAGAAATCTTACTCATGGGTGACAAAGGTAAAAGGAAAATCATATGTTATAACAATGCAGTTTATGATAATGTGATTCTTAAGTATGTGACATTTATTGATGACTTAGGTATAATCTTCTTAGCATAACTCACTTCTGTGACAAAGGTTATTAGGCAAGATTTAATGACACATTTATTTATTTTCTTACAAGGTTGTGAATTTTTTAGCTCTAAAAAAATAAGGACCGATAATATCATCAAGTTAAATTTAATAACTCTGCAAATACTAAAGTTTTTTACTTCATTAGTAAAAGTTCAAATAATGAATGATGACTTTAGCATAAGAGGTTATCTCATTTAAATTTTAATTGTTTAAATAAATTAGCTAAAAAAAATAATTGTTGGTTTATCTGAAATTGAATTCGCTTAAAATGATCTTTGTAATATTTGACAAAAAGTATAAATTAATTTTAAAAATAATAAAATATTCTCAATCACTACACCATTTGAGTTACCATATATGAATTTATTTGGTCCAGTCAATGTAATATTCATATGGAACAAGATATATACTCTAATAATAATGATATATAATTTGTCAACATACACCTAAGCAAAATTTAACATTTTCAAAATATAATTCTATCTCAACTTAAAAAATTATTAATACAAATTAAAATGAAAAGCTAATGAAAAAATTAAATATGAAAATTAATAATTAAGCAAAATGAAAATTTACTCTTCTTATGAAATTTTGCAACGAAAATGGTACCGAAGAAACTATACCATATATGTTTGGTTCAGGTCATGTACATTACTATAATTTTCATAAAATTATATTTACATATAATTATATAAAATGAATATTTTAGGGGCCAAAAAATAGGGTCCGACCAGATAAGACTTAAGTAGGCACAATCCGAATCCGAACCGGAATAAAATTATCTGAACCAAAGTTGAATTCTTATGAAGCCCAATACGGCAAAGGCCCAAAGCGCATGACTCATTAAGGGGGTGCGGAAATTCTAGAATGAATCTATGTAATCTTAAATAAGGAAGTGAATCTGATAGGTAAATCAAGTAATGATTCCTAAGATAACCTTAATCTTGGGTGGCAAGAAAGAAAAGATAAGGTAAAGATAATTACCATTCAAATATGATTCTAATTCCTGTTAGGAATCTGAAACCTTAATTCACGCCTATATAAAGAGGATTATTTCTCATAATCAGGTACACAATTCTAGTTCTAATTTAGAGAATACAAAGGATATTCAGTTACTTATTCTTGCACCCGAGTCCTTCCGGTGGACCACCCCCACCGGTTTTTGCCGGAGATTGGTAGCGGAGTTCAATGAGATCATCCTACGAGGTTCTTATATACAGGTATGCTTTATATTAGTGTATTATTTTGATCCATAACATTTGGCACCGTCTGTGAGAACCAGGACAAAAAGTCGTTGATGGAGAAATCCATGCACATGAGAGCCCTAGGGGGCAATCAGAATCATAAAAGAAGCAAGATTGTTAGCTTCGTCGATGAGAATTTAGAAGAGGTTCGGTCTTCATTTGAGGATCCTCTAATAATAATTACTCGATTGGGAAATCAATAGACGACGAAGATATTAGTAGACAATGGAGCTGCCGTCAATGTCTTGTTCTATTCAGTATTCACTAAATTAGGGCTCCCTAAACAAAGATTGGGAAAGTCAAGGAATCCCTTGATAGGATTTGAAGAAACTCTTACTAAGGGTGTCATATAGGTCCCTCTGGTCCTCAGAGAAGGAGCTACGGAAGAGGCAAGGATTTTGGAATTTGCAGTGGTAGAGAGCCTATCTGTATATAACGCAATATTGGGGAAGAAGGGATTACATCAATTCCAGGCTGTACTATCCACATACCATGCGACAATCAAGTTCCCGACTTCTCGAGGTATGTGAGTTCATTAAGGTGACATTAGCACTACACAAATCTGTTGTATAACCGTAACAAAAGAGCACGCAAAGGGAGGAGGAGAAACCTTCCTCATGACAGAATTAGATGTATGAATGAACTCTTAAGAGAAGAGGGTCCAGCCAGCTGAAGAATTGATTACCATACCCCTCGATGAGACAGACGAAAAGAAGGTTACTTATATAGGAGCAAGCCTAAGAGAAGAAGAACGGCGGGGATTAAATCTTTCTTGCAGGAAAATGGGGATGTCTTTGCATGGACCGCAGCTGACGTGCCAGGAATCATTCTTAATCTAATAAGCCACAAGTTAAATATCTTACCTCATAAAAAACCGGTCTACTAGAAGAATAGAAACTTTGGGATGGAGAGACACCGAATTATAGACGAGGAGGTCCAGAAGCTCTTGGAGGCGGGATTCATACGTGAAATATAATATGCCGAATGGGTTGCTAACCCTGTATTGGTACCCAAACCTAATGGAAAGTGGAGGATGTGTATAGACTTCACAGACCTGAACGATGCTTGCCCAAAAGATCGTTACCATCTCCATCGTATTGATGCGGTAATATATGCCACAGCCGGACATGAGATGTTAAGTCTGATGGATGCTTACAGTGGATACTACCAAATCAAGATGTGTGAAGAAGACATACCCAAAGTATCTTTCATATCCGAGTATGGATTATACGGCTATGTAGTTATGGCATTCGAACTATACAACTCAGGAGCTACCTATCGATGATTGGTTAATAAGATATTTGCCCCACTAATCCGACGAACAATGGAGGTTATTGTCGATGACATGCTAGTCAAGAAAAAGAAGGAGGAATCCCACATAGAAGATCTTGAAGGGACCTTCCGCATATTACGCAAGCATAACATGAAGTTGAATCCTGACAAGTGTGCCTTTGGAGTGGGAGCTGGGAAATTTCTAAGGATGATGGTCTCTCAACGTGGGATTGAAGCTATCCCGGATAAGATACAAGCCATCATCAATATGAGGCCTCCGATAAACACTAAAGGGGTACAAAAACTCACAAGACGAGTGGCTGCCTTGGTTAGATTTTTATCTAAAGCTGGAGAGTAATGTTTGCCCTTCTTCAAAGTACTAAAGACCGCTAAGAAATTTGAATGGAATGTCGAATGCCAAGAGGCCTTCGATGGACTAATGGAATATCTCAGCTCTCCTATCCTTCTAGTAAAACCAGAGCAAGGGGACGTACTAGCCATATACTTGGCCATCTCAGAAGCTGCCTTGAGTGTTGTGTTGGTTGAAGATCAATGGGGAGTACAACTCCCGGTGTATTATGTACGTAAAGTCCTACATGGGGTAAAAATAAAATATGGAAAGATTGAGAAGATGGCATTAACTTCAGTTATGACAACCCAAAAATTGAGACCATACTTCCAAGCACATACCATCAAAGTATTGACAAATCAACCTCTTCGACAAGTACTACATAAACCTAATATAAATGGAAAGTTGGTTAAGTGGGCAATGGAGTTGAGTGAATATGACATCCGATATTCACCTCGGACGGCCATCAAATCACAAGCGTTGGCCGATTTCATTGTGGAATGTACCATAGCTCCTAAAGAGGAGATGACGCCATAAGAGAAGAGCGTAACACTTCCAAAGACAGAAGTAGAGAAGGAACCTTGGAGTTTATACTTTGATGGGGCATCCAATGCTCGTCGTGGAGGAGATGGAGTGATTATGGAAAGCCCTGGAAGTTTCCTTATTAGATATGCTGTTACCCTTAACTTTGAGATAACCAATAATGAAGTTGAGTATGAAGCCTTAATAGCGGGATTGGGATTGGCAAGGTCCTTAAGGGTAGAAAGATTGATAATACGCGGCGATTCGCAATTGGTGGTTAGTGAGATCAATGGAACATATGAAGTGCGAGGACCCAAGCTAAAGAAGTATTCCAAAATGGCGACGACCATACTATCACAATTCGAGGGATGGATGTTGGAGTACATATCGAGAGAACAAAATTTAGCGACGAATGAGTTGTCCAAATTTGTATATGAATGTAACATGTATTCAGAAGCTCAAGATCAACCATGTATAGAAACAAAGTTAATCGCCCCTATTCATATAGAGGTTAATTGGATGGAACCGATCAAAGCCTATTTACTTAGATGAGAACTCCCTCAAGATCCTGAGAAAGCTAAGAAGATTCAGGGGAGAGCTCCCCGATATGTGGTCATAGAAGGAGTTTTGTATAGACGATCTTTTTCCATGCCCTACTTGAAGTGCCTAGGATCACGGGAAACAAATGTGGCTTTAGAAGAAGTTCATAAGGGATAATGCGGACAACATGTCGGAGGACGGATGCTTGCACAGAAGATTATGAGACAAGGATTCTTTTGGCCTTCATTGAAGCAAGATGCTATGGATTATGTGAGGAAGTGTGATAAGTGTCAAAAATTCGCATTTGTACCAAGGTAACCCCCTAATGTACTTACCTCCATCACCTCACCTTTACCTTTCGCTATGTGGGGCATCGACATATTAGGACCCTTCTCTCTAGCCTCCGGACAGAGGAAATTCTTGGTAGTCGTCATTGACTACTTCACAAAGTGGATTGAAGTTCGGCCATTGGCGCAAATCACTTCAGAAAAGGTAATTAGTTTCCTATGGAAGATGTTATATGTACGTATGGGGTTTCTTGGATCATTGTCGCTAATAATGGCAAGCAGTTTGATAGTATAGAGTTCAAAAACTACTATCGAGAATGGACTATCGAGTTACATTTTGCAGCGGTAGCACATCCTCAAGCCAACAGGCAAGTAGAAAGGGAAAATCGGATCATCCAAGATGGTGTGAAGAAGATATTGGATGATACTAAATGAGCTTAGTTGGATCGACTGCTAAATATTTTATGGTCCTATCGGACTACTCCAAGGGAATCTACAGGAGAAACACCATTTTTTTTAGTATATAGAGTGGAGGCGGTCATACCTATGGACTTAGCCTTGCAATCACCACGAGTTGAAAACTTTAATCAGGAAGAGAATAAAGCGCTGTTGAGAATGAAGGCTGATTTAATTGAGGAAAAGCGAGAAGAGGCTGCTCATAAAGTTTCGGAGTATAAACGGAGAACCTCAGCTTATTACAATATGAGTATAAAGAAACAATACTTTGTCAATGGGGATTTTGTACTTCGAAGACTGGAATCTACTGGAAAGGAGAAGAGGAAACTATCTACAAATTGAGAAGGTCCATATCAGGTGAAACGAACTATTGGGTTAGGGTCTTATCATTTAGAAACTCTTGAAGGAGAAGAGTTACCTCATTCTTGGCATATTAGTAGTTTACGAAAGTATTATCAATGATGATGTAAACATAATTATATAGCAAAAGAGTTTTTCATTAATCACAAGTTATTATATATATAAATATTTAAAAGGAGGGAGATCTACCCTGCTCCTCGCTATCATGGCTAAGGGTAATATTTAAGTATTCAACCTCTCTACAAAGGGATCTATAGGGATACCCTCTGGGTTTTGAGATATCCCAGTTAAGGCTAGAGATCTAAACCTATCATCATCATCATCACCATCTGAAGCCAAATCGTCATCATTCGAAGAATCCTCATCATCGTCTTCAGAGCCCACCTGCCAATCAAACTCCTTCTCAGTATCCTCAGGATAGGTGGTCAGAGGAACGGGGCATGTGCATCTCGAAAGATCAATACCGGGGATGAGCTTTAATGACAGTCTTAATGGCTTTATCCCAGCACTCGTGGTAGAGTTTAGGAAACCGTCTTCAGGTAGTGTTCATCTTCCTGTGGCGGTAGAAGCGAGACTTCAGAAACTTTCGAATGATGGTGGTTCGGGAGGTGTGGATCTTGTCCTGAAGATCTTGATTCGCATCTATAAGAAGAGTCTTATCGGCCTGGAGCGTCTGTTTACTCTCCTTAGCTTGGGAAAGCTCTTTCTGGAGGTTTTCAACATTCTTCTCTTTTTCAGCCAAAGAAGACTCCAAAGTATGGACTTGGTGCATGGCCGCCTGGAAATAGCAGTTGACCTACCAAGAGGAAGGACATTATAAGAATCAAGGAATTTTGGAAATATGAAGTGTTCGAATAATATTAAAAGAGTAGGGGACTCTTACCGAGACCATGAATTGGGCACCGTGAGCCCTAACATCGTCTGGTTGGGAGTCGTAGATAAGATCATCTTTATCGTGAGGAGTGATGGACCCCCTAGACCATTGCTGAGTGAAGGTCGAATCCCGGACCACAGAGTCACTAGGACCGAAAGTCAAATCCCCTTAAAAGGGGCAACTGCTTGAAGCATGAGCAGGAGGATGAAGAATTAGTGGAGAATCACGAGTCCTCTTCTTGGAAGACTCGGGAACTGGAGTAGATGACTGATGAGCAGATTGGGTAAGCCTATTAAGGCGGACGATCTCCTTATTGACTATATGAATAAAAGACAAATCAGATATAGGAGAAATCGTTAAAAACGTTTAGGACAGGCTAAAGAGAATACCTGAGAAGAAGGACTTCTTCAATTTCTTATTGGGATGAAATACTTCTTCTATTTCTTCTTGGGATGACTACTTTCTGCCATTGTTCTTGAATATTCTTGAGAGAAGACTTGAATAGAAAGGAGGTGGAGATTTTGAGAATGAAGAGATCCTCTTCCTAAGATGGTTTATATAGAGGAGGAAGATGAGGGGACGTGGGAAGTCGTGCCGCTTTAACTACTTAAAATGGTAATTGTTCCGTATGTGTGTAAACCTTAAATAAATCTGAACGTAACATTCCTAGGCATACACACCAAGAGGGGTGTCCCAGTGTAGAAAAAAAGCACCAAGTTAAGTAAGTAGTGAATCCCCTAGGCGTGGAACGCCTATGAGGGATTCATGTGATAACCCTAAACCGCCAAGGTTGGGTGGAAGGAAATCCCTAGGCGTGAGCTAGGAGATGCAATTGGGCACTTTCGAGCCACAAAAAGAGTTGGATAGTAACTCCTTTGGCCAAGGAGGGACTCCATGGGGTATCAAAAATGTGCTCACGAGAACACCTCTTAGGTGTACTATGCCAAGAAGGGAGAAATGAAGCCCTTACAAAATGATAAGGCAAGAAAGAAAGGAAGCCCTTACAAAATGATAAGGAAAGAAAGTAAGGAACCCCTAGGCGTGTGCGCCTAGGAGTATCATTGTTAAGGCTTGAAAAATGCCAAGATAAATATTCTTGAACAACCCTTGGCTTCCAACGCCAAGAAGAGTGAGTTATTAATGATAGAAAACGCCATGATAAGGTGAGGGGAAGTGCCATTAGCATACAACGCCTAGGGGACCTTCCAAACCTTAACTTAAACCATCAAGGTGGTATGCATTCATTGTTCTAGGCGTTCGTACCTATGAGGCATTGTAAGTACAAGGGGATAATGCCAACATAAGGAAGTGATCTTCTCCTTGGCGCCCGCGCCAAGGAGATGGTCTAGGGACCTTAGTAAGCCGCTGTTACGTATCAAAAATAACACCAAACAATCAAATACCTGATGATCCGGAAGCTCCAAAGCGACTCTCCTTGTTCCTCGGACGATCACCAGAAAACCTGCAAAAACCGGTGGGGGTGGTCCCACCGGGGACTCTCGGGCGCAAGAATAAGTAATATGTATAAAGATAAAATCTCTCGACTAGAGTAAAAATAGCGTACCTGATTATGAAGAATAATCCCCTATTTATACCTGTTCATTAGGGTTTCAGATTTATATTAGGAATTAGATTCCTATTCAATTTGGTAGTATTTCCTACCTTATCGCTCAATTACTTGCTCCTTAAGCAAAGGAATCAGTATATGATTTACCTTCCAGATTCAGTT
>JAUEJK010398209.1:0-15221 GCA_032274865.1 Eryngium alpinum
ATCCCTACCAGTTAGTGTTTAAGCATTTTTAAAATACGTTACAATAAGATAATTTTCTTAAAGTTTTTTAAAAAAATAATTTTTTTACTATAACACATTTTAAAAATGCGTTACAGCCTGTAACACATTTTTAAAATGCGTTACAACAATTTTTTTTCTCTTATAACACATTTTGAAAATGTGTTACAGCTGTAACACATTTTTAAAATGCGTTATCAAATGCTAAAATGGGTCAATTTTTTAAAATCTGCTATTTTGGAAGAAAAAAAATTTAAAAATTGCTAAAATGGGCCAATACCCTATCTTTTACCCATCTAATTATTGTAGCATTAATACAAATTAGGGGTAAAATGGTAAGTGCAAAAACAAACGGGTTTTACCCACTTTCTAATTCATCCGAGTTTGGTATGTTTTTCTGAGGAAACGGACTACCCATGGATAGATCCACCCATTTCTTTCTGTTTAATTCTTCTCCCAAAACCTATTTGTCTGCTTTTTCTCCACCAAATCGCAATCAGTTTCATAATTTTCTTAGACTATTCAATATCAGTGTTCAATCTGTGAATCTTCACTTCAAACTCTATGCAAGTTCGCAAAGTTTGATTTCACCTGACTGTTGATCGTCGTTTCATGAACCCTGTTGTCAATCACTCTCTATATCATTCAATCAATTAAAGAAATGACCCATCATTTCCAAATTATCTCATTGCCGATAACGCTGGGAAACAACTTTCTTCTGTTAGATTGTTTTTATCTGCCATAATTGCAGTTTTAACGACACTCTTCCACATACGGCTGTTGAACGGCTTTGTGAATCATTCAATCAATCCCGCTGTGAATCATTTAATCAAATGTTCAACCGGTTACAGAAATCATATAACAGGTAATACACATATCCCTCCTGAACAAAGTAATTTAATACAGAGATACCCTAATGATGTATATATGTATGTAATTTTTGTAATCACATTCATCTTTTCTTATTTTGGTTATGTGATTGTGATGCCTAACATATGTCAGAAAGAAAACATTTTCTTAGGCTATATAAAAGTTTGGTAATTTAATCTAAACTTTTGTTCTATCGTTTCAATAGGACAAAGTTCAAAGTTACGGTGGAGGTTGTTAATCATCAGAGCACATTTATACATGGCGAAGACTACAAAAGAAAGTGATATGACTATGAGAAGTATATACTCTATTCTTTTTTGATTTTTTCACATTGATTAACTTTCTTATATTATTTTATTCTAACCAATTGGTTCTTATTTTTTTTTAGAAAATGATGGCTCTGTCACAGAAGTTGGCTCTCACGGTTCTCATTAGTGCTGATGTAGTTGGCTCTAAGATCTGTCAAGCTGATGCAGCTTATGGTGAACCTGGTACTATTCATCATGTATATCAAATTATTAACATACATGCATATACATTATAGTTGTTGATGTAATCTCTAAGAGGTAATCCAATACTAATGATAATATACTTATACACACAGTTATCTATATCCATCTTCTAGATCTACTCACACTGTCATGCACACGCACATGTACACTCTTCATTTATGTAATATGTAAACGCATGTCCAATGCAATGCTAAAGAGCATTACATACAGTTATTTTTATATCTATTCTTTCTCACACACGCGCACACACGCGGTAGTTAATTAGCTTCATAGTCACAATTTGGTTCTTGCAACACACACACATAAGTGTCCTTTTCAAATTCTAAATTTGAATAAACATCTGATTATGCACAATATGATAAATTTGACAAAGTAAAGCATGCGAATTTTGTATATATGACTCTATTACTCATTTAGGAAATAATAAAGTTAGTATCCTAAACTGTACTAAATGTAAAAAGCTTAACTAATAATCTGTGGCAGCAAAGATTTTTCAGAATGTGAATACAAACTGACAACCACCAATTTAATGCCTTATTCTGAAAAAGATTTCAAGCTCTTCCATCTTTTGGAATTTGAAAAGGACACTTATGTGTGTTTGTCGCAAGAGCCAAATTATGACTATGAAGCTAATTAACTACCGCGTGTATTCGAGTGTGTGAGAAAGAATAGATATAAAATAACTGTATGGAATCCAAGCTCTTCCTTCTTTTAAAATGGAATCCAAGCAAGGAGGGTAGTACCCCGAAAGAATGTAGAAAATTTATAACTCAGTAAAATTATTTCTCCGTGCTTGCAGCATTATACACTTAAAACCTTTATGGAGGTCAAGAATATTATGGCATACCTTTCATTTCAAAATATTTAATTGTATCGATCCATTGCTTGAAGACATAACCTTCGGCGCATTGGGAGCAATGGTATTTCTGTCATTGATTAGAGATTAGAATGCTTATCATTTTAACATTTGTGTGTGTATATATATATATATATATATATATATATATTTTATTTCACAATCAGTTCTTTAAAAATGGTTCTATTTGTATTTTATTTTATATTTAGCAATCAAATAACTCAAGTGTGTTTATATAGTATACGTTATTACTTTTACTCCTCGCTTTTCACAAGGATTTTTTTTTAGAATTCATAAGGCATATTTCACACATAGAAACATAAATAATATTTACAATTATCCTCTGCAACAGCAAAAGGGGTTGCTTTCCTACATAATATCTATATACTAATTATCATATGTGATTTAAAAAAATTTAATATCTTATTAACTTATTAAATAATAGTGTCCCTTTTTCAAACCAAGTCTTCTCCCCATTATCAGTTTTACTCTCTTTCGGTAAATTATAGTAATAGTTGATAGTTGATATAATCTTTTAGATTATAATGAGTATGCAAAACTACAACGACTAAACTTTTGAATTGAAGTTGCAGAAGTTGTGCCAACAAGTGATGACACATATCACTTCGAGTGAAGGTATATATGGATGTACTGTTCCTGATATGACTAGTATTGCTTTTAACCTTTTTAAAATGGTTTCTGTATTGAGTGCTAAGAATTTATGTTCCAATCTACTGCAATAAAGGTATTACTGCGTCTTATTATTCCAAAATTGATTTTTAAGAAATCAGAAATATGAAGATACATATTTCTACATATAATATAATGGCATCAAGAATAAACGTTCTACGCTTAATTAGTAACAACATATTTGAAAAGGAAGGGGCTTCTTATATAACAATGAACCTATAACAGTTCAGTTCTCTCTTTCTTGATGTCTTATGCTTTGTGTGATATCTTATGGTTACATATGATTCCTGTGAAAAGCAGTGTATTTTACATGCATATAATATAAGAGGACATGGCTTCTAAGTGCGCACATATAATCTTATATGACTGTTGAGAATATTAATAGTTCACTAAAGATGATATCATTAGAACAAATTTATAAATATCCTCAATTTAGTAATGTCACCATTTTAAATTACACTTAAAAAAATGCAGAGCAACATTTTTAAAAACGCAGACTCTGCCTATTTTTTTTATTATATAATCTCGAATAATTTACATGTATCGTAATAAGGGTTGTTGGGCCATAGCCCGACATTTATATAATTATTATACGTAAAGCTAATGGGCCAGTTGGGCTGGGGTAATGGTATTATGAATAAATCATTTTGCAGGTCCAAGCCCAGCTGAAAGATAAGACCCGTGACGTGGAAAGGAAGCAAAGTGCAAAGAAGGCTGATGTGGCGGTCCGCGTGGCGTTAAGGTTTTAGGCCCTGCTATAAATAGATAGCTTTACCTTCAAGCAAATGGTTCACAACTTTGTACACACACAGACGAGAATAGCATTGAAGGAGGCAAACTCCGTTATTGTACGGACATAAAGATTATTGTAATTGTGAACCGATATTAATATAATTCCATAATTGTTAGTTAATCTCCTCTACGCCCGAACATTGGCGCTAGAAGCAGGGCCTTCAATTCGCTATTTCTCTTGTTCTTAGATCTGTTTCGCCCAAATTTGTGTCTCATGGCTTCTGTTGGAGATACCTCCAGAAAATGGGTTAAGGGACATGTCCTGGAGGAAATTACCCCCCCAGGATTTGCCCCCAAGGTCTCATTTCTCCCGGAAAAGGGGGGCGAGGAAAACCCCACCACTCCGACAGCTCCTAAGATTGGGGGTTTGAAGAAAATTACCCCCGATTCTAAATTGACTCAGCACAGCGCTCCCTGTAAAAGAAAGCGCCCCGAAAAGAAAGAAAAATCCCTTGTGAAGGCTTTTAATGGAAAGTTGGTGTTGAACAGTGATATAAGACTACACTTGGAGAAGAAAAATCGAGCCGCCTCTTAAGGCACCGCTCTGCTGCTATGTCTCAAGGACGATGATGAGTTCAACGCCCTCGAAGAGCAGAAAAGAATTTTAGAAGAAAAAATCCGTGAAAAAAAGCAACTCTACTTGCTCTAAGAGGAAGAATGGATCGAGCACAGTAATTCTTCAAGCTCTGAGTACCAAATAGATGAAGTTTCGTCTAGTTTCAAGGCACCTGCAACCACTCCAAGAGCCCGGGAAGAGGGGCACGACAGGGGCGAGGCTAGACCCCGCCACCGTGCGTGTGCACGAGCAGATTTAGACCCCTCACCAGAACTTCTGAAGATGCAAAGGGACCTAGCAGCCTGTAAGAGGTATATGGACTCCCAATCTGGAATCGGGGTGGGGGGGGGGGGGGGGGGGGGGGGGGGGGGGGGGGGGGGGGGGGGGGGGGGCCCCCCCCCCCCCCCCGAAAGCCCCCTGGTCGAGGAAATTGAATTGGCTAAGATCGAAAGGAGGGCCAAAGTCCCCCATCGACCCTTTTAATGGCTCCAAGAATCCAGATGATTTTCTCAACATTTTTGATGGGCGAATGAGCTTTTTCGGCCATAGCGAGATGAATAAGTGCAGATTTTTTCATACATGCTTGAGCGGGACGGCGCTCCAGTGGTACTCCAACCTTCCCCCTCGATCCATTGATTCCTGCGCATCGATGAGAAGTAAGTTCAAAGCTCGTTTCTCGAGCAATAAGAGGGGAGGAAAGATCACCGCCTCGTTAATGAATGTGATCCAGAAGGAAAAAGAGTCGCTAAGAGACTTCTTGGAAAGGTTCAGGGAGGAAGTCTCGCAAATACCCAACCTGGTAGACGAGTTAGCTCTAAATAACTTGGCTGTTGGGATCAACAGGCGGCGCCATGGCCCCTCATCGAGGAATTTTTTGAAAAGAGCCCTAAGACGTTACAGGCAGCTTTGCAAATTATTGAACATAGACTCACTCTTCAGGAGGCCGTGGGCAGTCTTAGGCTATGGTCAAAAGATTCCCCGTCTGCCCCTAACTCGACCCTTCCAGTTCCAAAGTGGCAACCTCACCAAGAAGCCCCATCGGGCAGCAAGGGGTCTGGGGACAAACAGGGCAAAACCTGGCAGCAGCAGCAAAGGCCAAAAGAGTATACCAAACTCAATACTGACAAGGCCACCATCCTGGCCATTTTGGAAGCTGATCCCAGCACCTACCGAAAGCCTCGACCCATGAATCCAGATAGGCCTTACAAGGGCAACAAGTACTGTGAGTACCACGAGGATTACGGTCACACAACGGAGCGATGCTTTCAATTAAGTGATTATATAGAGAAAAAGGTCAAAGATGGAAGCATGGTCCACTTTGTCGGCCAGTTCCTCCGACGGCTGACCCCTATCCTTTCCCAGGAACCAAGATGTTTGAGACGATCTTTGGGGGAGAGGCCACCGGGGGATTATCCAATAATGCAAAAAACAATTATGCAAGGCAAGTTGTTAATGTTGAGGATAGACCTCCAAAGAGGCCTCGAGGTCAGTCAGGCCTAGTGATTTCCTTTTCGGACGACGACTACCATCCAGGTCTTATCCGGCCCCACGTCGACGCCATGTTGATCACGGTGCGAATAGGAAACAATACAGTCAAGAAGGTAATGATAGACAATGGTAGCTCAACCAACATTTTGTATCTTAATGCCTACGAGAGGATGAACTTGGGAGACAAAAGGCTCGTGCTTTCAAACGAATCCCCTCTATACAGCTTCGGCGGCCACGCCGTGCCTATTGTCGGCACAATAGATCTTCCAGTTCTGTTTGGGACAGCTCCCCTCTAAACTTGGAGAAACATCAAGTTTTATGTGGTCAACTCGACGTCGAGCTATAACGCCATCATAGGCCGATCGACACTGGTTGCCATTGGAGTAATCACTTCAATTGGACACCTCAAAATGAAGTTCCCCACAGAATTTGGGGTAGGAGAAGTAAGGGGAGATCAAGAGGTTTCGAGGCAGTGCTATCTTAACACAGTACTCCCAAAGGGGAAGCATGTAATGGTTGAGGGGTCGAGCGATATGATGATGATTGAAGAATGTCACCCAACATCCTCTCATGACCAGGATCGAGCCTCAGAGATTATTCCTGTGGACGAAGTGGAAGAAATTGTGGTCGATCCAAACCGACCCCGCAATAATGTAAAGCTCGGAGCCAATCTCGATTACCTCACTCGCCAAGAGCTCATCGACCTCCTTAGGAAGTATGCCAATGTCTTTGCTTGGTCCCCAAAGGATATGCCTGGAATCCCCACAACCACGGCAGTCCACAAGCTCAATATTGACAAAGCTGTAAGACCAGTAAGGCAAAAAAGGCGTTGCATTGCACCTGAAAAGTAGAAAGCAGTTGATGAAGAGATCGAGAGGCTCCTCGAGGCCGACTTCATTGAGTACCCAGAGTGGTTGGAAAATGTCGTACTAGTTAAAAAGAGCAATGGCAAGTTGAGGGTATGCATTGATTACTCAGATCTCAACAAGGCCTGCCCAAAGGACTACTACCCTATTCCAGTATCGACCAGCTGGTCGATGCTACCTCAGGACATGAGCTACTGTCCTTCATGGATGTATTTTCGGGATATAATCAAATCAAGATGGAGGAGGAAGATATTCCAAAGACAGCATTCATTACCCACAGAGGGGTCTTTGCGTACAAGTTGATGCCTTTTGGAATGATCAATGCTGGGGCCACGTTCCAAAGGATGATGGACAAGGTGTTTCGTCCATAAATTGGAAGAAATATGGAAGTTTATGTGGATGACATGATTGTCAAGTCTCCTAGAGATCGAGGTCATGTCCACGACCACCGTGAGAGCTTCTCGATGCTCAGGTCTAATAGCATAAAGCTTAACCCCGAGAAGTGTTCATTTGCTCTCCCGGGAGGAAAATTCCTTGGACATATGATTACACAGAGGGGGATCGAGGTGGACCCTGAGAAAGTTAAGGCCATACAAGACATGTCCCCTCTAAAAACGGTTAAGGAAGTGAAAATCATGACGGGGTGCATCGCTGCCCTACGGAGATTTATTTCCAAATCATCCAAGCGATGTCTCCCCTTTTTTGAGGCTATTAAGGGCATCTCAGCCTCTAAAAAGTTTGTTTGGACACCAGAATCCCAAGCCAATTTTGAGGAGCTCAAGTCTTACCTCTCGACCCCCCAATCATGGTCAATCCTTTGGGGACAGAGCCCCTCTATGTCTATCTAGAAGTAACCCCCAAGACAGTGGCTGCAGCCTTGGTTAGGCAGCAGGGTGCGATCCAGTGACCGGTTTATTATGTTAGTCATATCTTGAAAGACGCGAAGACTAGATACCCGAATGTTGAGAAAATGGTCTTCTCCCTGGTGATGGCAAGCAGGAAGTTGAAACATTACTTTCAAGGTCGAGATATCATGGTAATGACCTCCCAGCCTCTTAAGAAAATTCTGCACAGGCCTGACATCTCTGGGCGTTTGGCGGCTTGGACCCTTGAGCTAAATCAGTTCAACATTGAGTTCCGACCTCGTACGTCAATTAAGGCTCAGACCCTAGCACACTTCGTTGCAGAATGTTCCTTTCCCGCTGATCTCGAGTCCAGGGCCCACTGTCCAACCAGAAAGGAGAAGCCTCGTGGATTCCATTTGTCGATAGGTCTTTAACCTCAGAGACAAGCGGAGCTGGAATAATACTCCAAAGCCCTGAAGGATTCAAAATCCAGCAAGCTGTCCGGTTGAAGTTCCCTACCACCAACAATGAGGCGGAATATGAGGCCTTAATTGCTGGTCTTAAATTGGTTTTGCCTCTCGAAGTTGCCAACCTTGAGGTCTACAACGACTCTCAGTTGGCTGTAAAGCAATTCCAAGAGCAATACAAGGCGCATAACTCACGTATGGCTCAGTATCTAGAGTTTGTCTTGAGATTGAAAGAGAGATTTGCGTCATGCACAATCCAAAATGTGATCCGAGCCCACAACTCTCCGGCCGATTCGTTGTCCAAGTTGGCTTCAGCCCCAGTCTTAGACCTCAATGGCCCAGTCTATCTGGAAGAATTGTAAGCCCCCTGTATTGAAGAGAAAGAGGTAATGCCGGTTGACAGCCCTTCAGATTGGAGAGGTCCCATGTTGTCTTATATCCTCAGAGATGAGCTCCCTGAGGACAGTGTCGAGGAAAAAAGAGTTATCTCTAAAGTCCAAGGATTCTGTGTCTTGGACGGAAAGTTGTACAAAAGAGCTTTCCTCGAGCCCATCCTCCTCTGCATATGACCCAATGAGGCCCAACAAGCAATGGTTGAAGTGCATACTGGCATTTGCGGAGAACACCTAGGAGCTAAAGCTCTGGTATTCAAGAGCATGAGGCAGGGCTTTTACTGGCCTACCATGAGAGCTGATTGTGAGCGTTTCGTCAAAAGTTGTAGGTCCTACCAGCTCTTTGGACGAGTCGTCACCGCCTATCAGCAGAGCTGACATCTATTCTATCCCCGGTCCCCTTTTACATGTGGGGTCTTGACATTATGGGGCAACTACCAAAGACCAGAGGTCAATTCGAATATATAATTGTGGCCATTGATTATGCAACCAAGTGGGTCGAGGCCAGACATCTCACTCACATTCGCGAGAAAGATGTTATTCACTTCTTCATGGAGGAGATTGTATTCCGATATGGGATTCCAAGGGTCGTGGTCACTGACAATGGCACCCAGTTTGTTGGAAAGAAAACCGAAGCCACTTTCGCAGAGCTCAAAATTCTCCACACTAAGTCATCTGTCACTTATCCTCAGGCAAATGGCCAGGTCGAGGTTACAAATAGGATCATTCTCCAAAGAATAAAAAAGTGCCTCGAGGACGCAGATAGAAAGTCGATCGATGAGCTTCCAAACGTCCTATGGGCCTACCGCACGACCCCAAGGTTGACAACAGGCGAAACACCTTTTAAAATGGCCTATGGGACAGAAGCACTGTTGCCGGTCGAGGTCTCTCTTGGCTCCTTAAGGGTCGAGAAATTCGATCCTATCTCAAGCGCGCAAGGCTTACGGTGCAACCTCGACCTTCTTGACGAGGTCAGGGACTCTGCTGCCCTCAAGCTCGAGGCTTATCACAGAAAGGTGGCCCAATATTACAATAAAAAGGTTATCCCCAAGCAATTCCAGGTGAATGACCTAGTCCTCCGAGAGGCCTCTACTTCCAAGTCATCCCCAATGGGTAAACTCTCGCCCCCCCCTGGGAAGGCCCTTATAAGATCACAAAGATACTTCGACCAGGGACCTACAGGTTGGCAAAGATGAATGGCCGCCCTGTGAAAGATGCTTGGAATGCTCTTCATCTTAAGAAATATTATCAGTAAGGCTTATGTAGTAAGGGTACGCTCCTTCTTTTTAAGTTATTGACCTCTTTAAATTATTAACTTCCTTTTAAGTTATTTAAGTTATTTAAGCACGTGCTTCGAATAAGAGCTCAACTGATTACCCCTTGCTTGCCTTAGAGCTGGCTTTGATGAATTTCAATGTTAACAGATTGCCTCATGCTTGTTTTAGAGCTATTTCTGATCAAATTCAATATTATTAGATATGCAATATGTGGTGTTATTCTCATCAAATTTGGCTATGAGCATTTCTCACTGCATTTATACATTGGCTACTTTAATTAATTCAACAAAAGAAAATACTAGTGGTCGCTGTAAAGAAACGCAATCAAACTAGGCACTAAACATTTAAGAAGCAACATCAAAAATAACATTTTCATTGTTCGAATATAAAAACAAAGACCAGTTTCCTAGGTCTGGCTTGTCTCCGGGTCGTTGGGAGGGCTCGAGGGCGCCCCTCGACCTCCATCGACACCTGGCTGACCGTCAGGGTTCCCTTCCGCTTTACCTCCCTCAGCATCTGCCCCTTGCTGGGCTACCCAAATCTCGAAAACCTCCCTCTCGTAGTCTTTCCATGACTTCCCAGTGGTGTCTGCATTGGCAGATGAAAACTTGTTGAAGCAAATGTTATAGCCCTCCTCCAGGGCTCGATCAGATTCATCGTGGGCCTCATTCAGCTGCTTCTTCAAGCTGGCCAACTCTTCCACAAACTGGTCTCGCTCTTGGAAAAGCTTGGACAGTTGATCATCCCATGATAGCCCCTTGGATTGTCTCGACCTCGCGGCGTCTTTCCAGAAGTTGTGCTTGATCAGCTCGGGAGCTGTCCTCGTGGGCTTTGCGTTCTCGCTCGAGTTGAGCCTGCACATCGTTCAGTAAACCCCCGAGGCGCTCGACCTCGCTCTTTAAAGAGGAAATTTCTTGGCCACTCTTTTTCTCCCTCTCGAGCGCCGCTGCCTGAGCATCATCAGCAGTCTTCTTTTGCTCTTCCAGAGCATTCAGAGCGTCATCCTATTCCTTCTTCAAGGTATCTCGCTCCCCCTCCACCTTCTTTACCTTTTCCTCGAGCCCTTGACGGCCAGATACCCAATCCTTCTCTTTCAGCTTGAAGCTCGTCACAGCTCGATCCTTCTCCTTTATTTTGTCCTGATAGGACTTCCTCTCTTGGTCAACTTTCGACCCATTCTCTATCAAAGCCCCCTGATCCTCGGCAACCCGCATAATGTCACTAACGAGCTGACATCAATAGAGATAAAAAATGTTAGGCCTGCAATAATTCTATAGGCAAGAAAATTTGAATCAGGAGCTCAAGTAAGTAAAGAATTACCATTCCAACCCGAATTTGGAGTCTCTTCATTTTCCCAGCGTAGTCCAGGGCTGAGTAGCTAATATCATCCCGAGGCAGGGCGAATGACTTTAAAGCGTGTGTAGGAGCTCTGTCTTTCACAGTCCAACGCTCGAAGGACCGAATCAGCACTGAAAGGTCCCCCTCGTCAGAAAAGACAGACACTCCAGGCTCGTCAGAGGAAGGAGGCTTGAGTTCGACTTGTGCCTCCTCTTCTCTTTATAGTTGCTCCTGCCTCCTCTGTGCGCCTTGATCTCTTGATATGGGGTCGAGAACTTGCGTCTTGACCGTCCCCTTCGCCCGATAAGGTAGCATCCAGTGATCTTTTGGGGTTCGGGGAGGGGGAGGGATGGAACCGTGCTGGCCTTGGTGGCCCAGGAGATGATCCGAAAAGTGCGTCCCGGGCGCTAGCCGAGGTGGCTCGGTGATCACTGTATATTCCACCTTGCCTGTTCTGACCACCTTTGAGACCCCGTGGGGTGGCTTCGAGCCTGCGACTGTTCCACTCGGCCCGGCTCCTGTTTGGGTCGAGCTCGCTCTAGCTCCAGCGTGGCTCGAGCCCCCGGACTGGCTCGACGGGGCTCCCAAGCGAGCCTGGTACTTCTGTGCCAATCTAGCAAGTTGCTGTTCCTTTGTTATAGTTGCGAATCCGGTATCAATCACCTCGGCAAACCTCGACCTCCAACTGGAATTCAAAAACGGTGCAGGTGAGATATTTGACCAAAATAAACGAGGGCATAAAGCAAGAGACAAGTTTTAAAGGCATACGTTGATGTCGATTCAAGAAATTTATATCGCTAAAATCCTTGGCATCATAAAAAAACCCAGGTCCCAAGACCTCGTCAATGACAGGATCGCCAACGGGGTCGACATCGTTAATTTTTTGAAGCATGGTCTTGGTCATTTTACCCTAAGGTCTGAGTTGACTGAGCTCGACTACCTCCATATAGACCCAGTCCTTGTTCCACCCAGGATGGGAGGTCGGAACCCTAACAAAATTCCTCCCCAACTTGGTGGATAGATAAACGGTATTACCTTGTCGTTTCAACTCAAAAACCGACATCAGCAACCGGATCGAGGGGGCCTTCTTAAGATCTGCGCATCGAGCTATTAGACCACTGACTTGGCAAAACTAATTAGCGGCTAATTGTGCGCGGCCGCACCTAAAGTACTCGAGCACGTAAAAGTGAAAAGGGTGAAGGGGGAAAGATAACCCCAATTCAAACCATTTTAGGGGCACTGATTGGTACCCATGCGCAGGAATCATCCAAATTTTCTCATCTGGTTTAGGGATTCGGATTCGATACACGTCAAGTAATGTTCTATCCCTTAATCTTTTCAAGCTAAGACCTTTATGAGCATGGTCACTGTCGTAATTTAAGGACCGATCAGTAAAAACGTCGGCTCCAATGGCATTAATTGAGTCGATGTAACGCTCTTGGCGCGCGGCGGTTATGGGTGAAGGTGGAGGACTGGAAGCAAACGTAAAGGTGCATTCTGGGATCTCGCCTTCGCTAGAGCCGCAAAGGAACGACATGAGTGGTGTATTAATGGCGGCGAAAGAAAAATTGAAAGGGAAGATGGACAAGAATATAGTAGAAAAGGGGGAGAAAGAAAACGTACTTGAGAAGTTTTGAAGAAGCTGCAGACAAACAGACGGTTCTCCTTCTTTCTTTTGCTCCAATAAAGTGGGTTTTTGAAATGAAGTGTCTCTTCCACCTCCCCACCTCCCCACCTCCCCATATAAGTAATCATAACGCACGTTTACCCAAGCCGTGGGAAGCGTGACCACATCACCCCACTTCCTCATTAACCTGCCCCCATTTTCATTTTATGAGTTACCTAGTGTTAATTTTGACTTTATTTATTTTAGCCTATTTTTCTTTTACCATTCCCATTCATTGTGTTTATTTTTAATTTCATTCTGGTTTTTCCACTTCACCATTTATTTTTTATGTTTTCATATTTTAAGTTTAAGCGGCGTTGTTACCCTGGGCTTCCCACTATGGGCCTCCCTTTTTATTTTTAAACGCTCCAAAGTAGCTTGTGCTTTGATGGGGGGGGGGGGGAATGTTGGGCCATAGCCCGACATTTATATAATTATTATACGTAAAGCTAATGGGCCAGTTGGGCCAGGGTAATGGTATTATGTATAAATCAGTTTGCAGGTCCAAGCACAGCTGAAAGATAAGGCCCGTGGCATGGAAAGGAAGCAAAGTGCAAAGAAGGCTGATGTGGCGGTCCGCATGGCGTTAGGGTTTTAGGCCCTGCTATAAATAGATAGCTTTACCCTCAAGCAAAGGGTTCACAACTTTGTACACACATACACACACGAGAATAGCATTGAAGGAGGCAACCTCCATTATTGTACGGACATAGAGATTATTGTAATTGTGAACTGATATTAATATAATTCCATAATTGTTAGTTAATCTCATCTACGCCCGAACAAGGGTAGAATAATCTTAAGAGATTAATTTACAAAAAAGTATTTGAAATTTATTTAAAAAAGATGATAATCCTCCTTGGATAAAATGGATTTTGTTCTCATTCATTGCAAAATTTGGATGCTCCTTGACGTCTAAAATTATTTTCAAATTTATCACTTAAATACAATATGTCTTCCTTATTTATGAGGGGATGATTAGTTTCAGCGAACATAAATTGTATTTGTCTACTTAATGTTTATTCTTCTTCTATCATTCGTTGCTAATCTAGATTACAGAACTAAGTATGAACTCTTGGAGTTCCTTTGTAAGCCACTACAATGTATCAGATTGTCAACGTCTTCTGATTTATAACATTAGTCAGGAAGTGAGAAGAAGAGGAAACAAGATAACCAAAATAATTGTTGATTATTTATAGTTATTTAAGCGAAGCAGCTAGGAGAATAAAATAGTAACCACTAATCTTAAATGTTAATTTTTCACATACTTTCACACATTGTTAATTCTCTTTATCTTAAAGAAAGCCTAGAGAAGATCATTTAGTTGAGACAAGAAATGATGAAAGATTAACAATGTTATATTTTCTGGAGAACACTTTGACTCATAATTTTATACAAAGGCAACCTCTAATGCCAGTAATATGTGTTGTAGATACAGCTATAGGAGTTTCACAATGTTTTATATAACTATTTTAAAAATATATTAACAATGTTTGTGCATTTATATAACTATTTTAAAAATATATTTTAGAGCTTGATTTCGTAAGTTCATTCCAGATTGGAGTTAAATTATCAACTTAGTTTAAACAGATTCCTTATCTACTATAGTTTTAACTTATAATATTTACTATGCACTTCGTTGACTGTCAGTGCCAATGAGTTCTGCTTATATTTTATAAATATTTAATTATATAAAATATTAAGGGATATTTATATTAGATAATAAATTAAATTTAAAAACTCACTTTAATATATACAGTATATCCATACTAACAAAATTTACTAGATTTAAGAGACTACCTAAACATGTTCAAAAATCAGTAATATGTGTTGCATAAAATTTTATGAATTTAGAATTCAGATTTACTAATGGGTTGAACTGTTATTTGGAATAAGTAAGAATTTTAATTATGACTTTATATGGATCAATTGAAGATTTGCCTTCACAGTTGCGGACTGATTTATAGATAGATCCAGTGCAAGATCATGCATCTTGCAGAAGATGATGTCGAATTGATCCCTCTTCACATCTTCTAGCAAAGAGTTCCAAAGCAAAATGTTAAAATACTCATTACCTATATCCTCCATTAGAAAACTGCTTCCTCTGGGACATAACAAAATTTATCATGCCATCCATATTTCTAATAGTTCATCTTGAGTTCAGTCTCTACCAATATCGCAAAGTTTAATTTTGTTGAATACAAAAACAAGTAATTTTTTGGAATTTTTTTATCTGTAGATCTCTATTTATCTGCAGGATGAAGTTTTGGTGGTTATATTTATGTATACTATCACGAAAGCCCGTGCAAAGCACGGGCTATTTGTTGTTTTAATTTATATTTAATTTTTTTAATTTTTTTATAAAAATATATTAAATAAAAATATATTTTTAATTTATTTAAATTATATATAAAAAATTAAAATAACTGATAAAATTAAATGTATATATTATATTACAAGATATAAAATAATCAAAAATATTGAATAAAATTTATTAATTTTGATCTTAAATTTTTGAACATCATAAAGTTCAATGATGAGTAGTCTTTCGTGATAGCACTCTAGTGCATATTCATATTATCAAAATA
>JAUEJK010398309.1:0-15213 GCA_032274865.1 Eryngium alpinum
TTTTTATATTATATATATATATATATATATATATATATATATATATATAATTGCGTTACTCGTATCGACCATCGTACCTGATTCGCGGTACCTCATACCTGATTTCTAAGATGTAACGTTCCACATACGCAAACTCCGTACCACATACCGGTTCGACCCACGTTCTATGTAACACTACTCCACCATAATGTGATTTGCGGTTACATTGATCATAGCAACAGACGCTATCCATGTGAAAACTGCAGAAACCACACCTAGTGGTATTGTCAGTGGATCAACACCTGCATAGACATCTGCCATGTGCACATCGGTGACGAGTAGGTTTACAGCATGGATTGCCAGCTGTATCCCAGTATCACTCTTTAAACACAAAACTCGATCATTATTGTTAGGACGTTTTATGTAGAAACAATAATAAAAAATCCCGCAAAATGCTTGCTCACACATTGCCCTCGAATCCCCATAATCTAAATAGTAAACTACTACAAAAATTAAAAATTGGCTCAATGCTAAAATAAGCAGTGTAAGGGATTTTATAAACATGCAAATGTTCGATATTGTCATTATAACCACGATAGCCAGAATTATATATAGAAGCCCCAAGGACCTTGATTGTTGCACTGCCACTTTGTACAATTCGATTCATAAGTACACTTGATCACCACTAAAATAGCAACCAAAATGAGTCATCTAAATTACCTTTTATGTAAACAAGCTCCTTAAATCCCTCCAAAAATTATTTAGCCCATGATGAAAATGAGTATAAATAAATATATTAATCAATTTGTTAATAATTAAGAAATTAAAAGTAAAATAACTTATGTTACTTACGCAGCGGCGGTAAAAACCAATTAATGTAGGGATCACAATGATTGATGCAAACAAATATTACACGGAATGTGGGTTGAACCGGTACGTGGTATGAGTTCAGGTACATGGAACGTTCCCTCTTAAGAATCGGGTACGAGGTACCGTGAATCAGGTATGATGGTTGATATGAGAAACATAATTATATATATATTTTAAATAATAAATATTATATATCTAAATAAACTTAGTATAAATTAGTAATAGCAAATCACCATAAATTTAAACATAATATCAAATTTCAATAATTAATAAGTTTTTACAAAATAAGGTCTATAGTTAAAAAAAAGCATCAATAAATTGGAAATAAGGCTAAACATCATCATCCTCCCAATTTAAGTCTTCAAGTCTGACGGCAGAATTCTCCAAGAAGGTATTTTCTGGATGGATGTCCTACTTTCTACATGGTCATTTCTTGTAACTTTCAGAACATTGAGATAAAAGACGGATGTTAGAATGAATAAAAACTAATTTATCCGCTCTTGCAGCATTCAACCTATTCCTTTTTATATTATGAATATATGAGTATGTAATCTAAATTCTTTCAGTTGATGAACTACTAATAGGTTGTGATAAAATCTTTGCCGCGACTTCAGCTAATTCTAGAGTTTCTGAACAATACGTGGACCACCATGAAATCAGACTCATCGACACCATATTGATTCTAGCAGCTGTGATCCAAAAATTCTGTCATTTGCTTGAAATGTTGTAACTTGATCTGGTAAAAATTTTATTTCATTTATATCTTTCCCAATTTTTTCAAATGCTGTCATAACCCCTTTAACAACCTCTTAGTCATAATTAGGAGCATGTCTAGGGATACCACCGGGAGTAGCAACTTGTAATTAAATAGGATCATAAAAATGAGGATTCAAATTAAATCCCAAACAATGCATATGAATATTCATTTTCTCCCAACGGTGTACTAAAATTTCTTTCATCTTTGAATAATCACCAACATGTTTGTTATTTTTCATCACATCACTAACCGCTCCTAACATGCAATCCATCCTCTCATAAATTTCTCCTATTTTTGATCCCTCACTATCAGAAAATTTAATCATCAAATATATTAGTTTTGTGATGGCTAAAATATTATGAACTTCTTGCTAAAATTCTTCATCCACAATTGTAGCACCAACCTCTTATCCGATTTTTTTTATATTTTCATCACTACACCTCAACAACCCTCTCTAAGCCATTAAAATAACAGTAGTAGCAAGAGGTTCTCTACATTTGGCTATTCTTTTTAACAACAGATAATGTGATGCAAATCTAGTTTTAGCTACTTTTAGTAGCTCAAGTCCGGATTGTGTTCTAAATATGGCAAGAGCATGCAAATGATTAAGGAAAAAAATTAACAATATTCTTTACCCTTTTATGTATTTCTCCCATCCAAATAAATTCTTTAGCAAAATCTTTAATAATCAGATTGAGAGTGTGAACTACGCATGATGACTAAAAGATATGTCTGTGTACCTTTTCAATCTCCCTTTCAGCGGCTTTACAGTTAGAAGCATTATCGGTAACAACTTGGAGTATGTTATGAGGTCCAACTTCTTCCATTGTTCGAAGCAAAAACAAAGTAATAATTTTTCATGTTTTTTCTACACCTATTTGTTAGGAAAACCAAAAGCACTGCACTATACTTATAAAGATTATAGAAGTGCAATTCGTTTTTCACACCACTATATTTTACTTTATATAGATTATAGAATAAGTAAGGGATCTCATCTCACTGCATGTCAATACTGGAATGTTTTGAGATAGCCTTACACTTGGTTGTTACACCTCTAATAATCATTGTACAAGTGACAGTTAAGGTGTTTTAAGTGTTCTTTAGTTATTAGCTAGGTTTGTCACAAGAACTGCATATGTAGTGAAAGTTCTGGCTCTCGGTCTTTGCCTTGGGGCGCAATTTTTATGCCCGGGCACAGTTCTTTAATTCAAGAGTCGCTACAGGATAAAATCTGCATAAGGACAAAATTGAGTGTGGCTGGATATTTTTATAAGGAAAGAAGAAGGAAGCTTCGTGCACATCATTGGTGACAAACATTCCTACAGTTAAGCTAAAATAAGGATATGGAAATAAGACTTCTGGTAGAACAAGACAAAGCGCAGAACTGCTTTTGCTTCGGATACAAAGGTCAACAGATCCAATAAAACAGTTCAGTTGCCAGATTTGGAAAAGTGTAGTTTCTGCACCTTTATTGTCTCATACATGTTTTAGGAATTCTGTAGCTATGTATAGTCTTCAATAGTTATCTTTTTTTGTAAGTTTTGCGTTCAGGTGTTCTAGAGAGAGATTTTCTATAAACTGAGTGTGATACTTTGTAGCTCCAAGTTCTTGGAGAATTCTTGTTGCCTTGAGGAAGCTTAAACCTACCATCATCAATATAACTCTATATTGTTGATATTTTTCTTGTGTTCTTAATTTTATATAGCTTCTATTTCTTATCTGCTAGTTTCACACTCTTCTTGAAAGTACTACATTAGTTTGTGAAGTAAGAAATTTGGATAAACTTGCATTCACCCCCTTTGCAAGTTTAGTTGATCTCTTCTTCCTTTAATAATTGGTATCAGAGCCAACTAGCTAACTCTACAAGCCAGAAGGTCCTTAGAAAATGAGTTCAAAAGGAAATCCAAAGATTCCACAACTTGTAAAGAAAGATTACTTTTTTGGAAAGCAAGAATGAGGATGTATCTAAGATTTCAAGATGTTGAATATCTTAAGGTCTTGATGATGGACCTTTTGTTCCTGAAAATCTTGTTCACACTTGTGTTGAAGATGGTGTTGAGATTGAAGAACACTGGGTTAGAAATCAACCTAGGGAGTTCACTAAGTAAGAAAATGAGAAAGTTGAGAAGGATGGAAATGTGATCAACATTCTTGTAAGTCGTATTGACAATGAGATGCTGAACACTGTTATGAGTTGTGGAATTGGAAAAGAGACGTGGGATACTATTCAAATATTGTGTGAAGGTGGCCAAGATGTGAAGGAAAACAAACTGCAGATTTTAACTCAAGAATATGAAGGTTTTGACACGAAGAGTGGTGAACATTTTTCAGATTTGTATGGGAGATTCAAGAGACAGTTGAATGATTTAATTTTGTTTATAGAAACTACTCAAATCAGGATATTTGCTCAAAGTTTATGAGGGCTCTTCCCAAGGCCTGGGATTCAAAAATCATTGTTATTGAGGAAACAAGAGTCTTGAAGCTGATGACTTTAGATGACCTCTAAAGTAAGCTCCAAACCTATGAGCTATGGAATGAAAAGCTTAGTGGAGGAAAAGAAAAACTGCATGAGCATAATACAGTTAAACAAGCTATAAAGGAGCCTGAGTATGAAGATGGTAATGAAGAAGAAGAAAATGATGAGTTTAATGAGGATAATTTGCTTGAAGAAGAGCTGAACAAAATCCAAGAAGAAGCAACTGCTTTGGTGGCTAGAAGAATTGCTAGCTTTAGAGCTAGCCAACTGCTTTGGTGGCTAGAAGAATGGATAGCTTTAGGTTTAGAAAAAGAATTGCTTCCTGGTCCAAGCGTGCTGCTAGGCCTAACTCTTAAGTCAAAGCAAATGTAACTTGTTTCAACTTCAAAGAACCTGGTCATTATGCATCCACCTGTAAGAAGCAAAATTTTTTCAAGCCAGCTTTATCAAATCAAAGTACTGCTAATGCTAGTAGTTTACAAGCTGAGCTAGAAGACTTAAGAAGGAAGTACAACAATCTCTTGAGACAAAAAGGAAATGGCAAGGCTTATCTTACTGAATGAAGAGAGTGGGCTGAAGATGGAGAGGTTGACGACCAGCAGTACATAAATCTTGGATTGATGGCCTCAAGCTCAGGAAAGTTACTTTCATTACAAGAAGTACGTTGATCTCTTGAATGAAAAGAAGAAGGGAAAGGTATTGATAGCCGAAGGCAAGGATGGGATTGAAAGTGATGATGGAGAAGAACCAAGAGTTGAGTACAACAATCGTGCTATGATGGCCATTGAACCCATTGAGGAAAGCAAAAATAAGGTACAACTTGACATTTCCTCTGACATGTCTAAAACTGATTGTTTAATTACCATTAGGGAAATGTCTAATGAAATTAATGATTTATATAAAATCTTGAAAAGTGCTTTAGCTGAAACTGAAAGAATCTAACAAATCAACAATGACCTAGTTGGGATTAACAATTTACTATAAGAGAAACTTTCCAGTTATTCAATCTTGAGGAAGAATTACTCATGGCTAAGAATAAACTTGAATGTTCTGAGAAAAGAGAGCATTGGATCAAAACTTAGTATGAAAAAGAAAAACAACTTACCAATGACTGGCTCAACTCTTCTATAACTATTGTTAACCAAAACAACGGTCTGATCAAAGAAAGATGCAATGGAATTGGATTTAAAAAGTTTGTTGTTAACAAAATAAAGCTTGATAATGTTAAAATGGACAACATTCCAAAGATAAGTGATATATTTGTAAAATTTGGTTATGAGAAATGATCTTGTTCAAAAGATAATAAACTCCAAGTGATGAAAATGAAGCTCAAGTTGAAGGAATCAAAGCCTTCAACTATGAAAAAGTTGAAGGAGATTCAACATTTTTTTAAATAATTCTAGCTCATACAGGGATACAAATATATCATGGGATTTAGCATATGGGGATATATCTTCCGTGATTAATTCTTCATGGGACATTTCTTCCATAGATGAAAATCTAACTAAATCTTGAGATAACTCTAAATGTTCAAAATCAAAGTCAAATGTTTCAAAAGGAAAGAGACACAGGAATGGTAAAAGTGGAGTTAATAAGTTTAAAAACTATGCTTTTGATCCCAATGCACCTAGGAAATCCTGTTGGAATTGTAAAAGTGAAAATCACTTATCCTTTCAGTGTCCAAATGTTGTGAAGAAAAATAAATTACCCGTTGCAATGACAATTAAACCTCTTAACAAAGGTTCAAATGTCAATGTAAATATGGTTAAACTGGTAGCTCCTAAATTCAGGAGACTTAAGCAACACGAATTGGCTGAAACAAAATGCAGTCAATCCCCTGATATTTCTAAACTTGTTATATCAAAACCTATTGTTAAATCTGTGGTATCTAAACAAGTTTGGGTGCCTAAGAAGACTTAATCATAATTATAAGTTGCAGCCAAGAGTAATCAACTATGGATTTTGGATAGTGGTTGCTCTAGGCACCTGACTAGAGATATCTATTTGCTTAAGGATTTCAATGCTCAAGATGGTCCAGTTATTTCTTTTGGTGATGATAGCAAGGGGTTTACAAAAGGTTATGGGTCTTGTAGCTTGTGGAGGTTTTTTTTTTATGGTGTAGCCCTAGTTGAAGGACTTAAGCACAACTTGCTTAGTGTCAGTCAACTTAGAGACAAAGGATTCAACAATTTTTTTAATAGTGAAGGCTTCAAGATTATTGATCAGGGGAACAAGAATGTGGTTTTATCTGGAGTAAGGAAAAGTAACATTTATGTAGCCAACTTTGCATATGCAAATGGAGAAACATGCCTATATAGTAAAACTTCTAGTTTGGAGAGTTGGTTATGGCATAAAAAGCTGTCTCATCTTAATTTTAATGCCATCAATCAACTGGTAAAAAGAGAATTGGTAACTGGACTTCCTCAACTTGAGTTTTGTCAAGAAAATCTTTGCGATTCTTGTCATCATGGAAAAATGAAGAGAACTTTTTTCAAAAGAAAAATTGGGATGAATGTAAAGAAGCCAATGTAATTGTTGCATATGGATTTATTTAGTCCTGTAAATATCATGTCTGTGGGCAAGAATAAGTATTTCCTTGTGATTATTGTTGAATATTCAAGGTATATTTGGGTGATGTTTCAGCACTCTAAGGATGAAGTAGCTCAACAGTTAGTTGATCATGTCAATAAGGTTGATAATGAAGCTGAGTTAAAGGTGAAATGCTTTGGAAGTGATAATGGCATAGAATTCAAGAATTCATTGGTTCAAGATTTCTGCAAAGGCAAAGGTATAAGCCATGAGTTCTTAGCTCCAAGAACACCTCAACAAAATGGTGATGTGGAAAGAACTTTAATTGAAGCAGCAAGAACAATGTTGATAGAGGCAAAGATTCCAACATATTTTTGGGCTGAAGCAATAATGACAGCTTGCTTCACTCAAAATAGGTCATTGATCACAAAAGCTCACAACAAAACTCTTTATGAAGTGGTAAATGGAAGGAAGCCTTTGGATGCAAGTGTTTTATGCTTAGAAATTTTGGTGAAAAAGTTTGAAAATTTAACTTTATAGCTAATGAAGGAATTTTTCTGGGTTATTCATTGACTTCAAAAGCTTATTGAGTTTATATCTTCAGATTGCAAGTGGTGATTGAATCTATTAATGTCACTTTTGATGATCAAGTAATAGCTGGGTTGCATGATGAAGGATTCCATGTAGAGATGAGATTTAAGAATGAGGATTTAGAAGATGATGAGGATAAAGAAAGTTAATCAAAATCTCCAGACGTTGTTCCAATCATTTCCGCTGAAGCAGTTCCAGTTATTGAAACTAAAAATGTAAAATTCAAGTTTGAATACCCCATCCGGGGATATTGGTGGATCATGGGACGATGAGTCAGGGGACAATTTGTCAAATATTGATTCTAATTCTGGAGAGAGATCTAGTAAAGGGGGAGCTTTTGAAGGCAGCTCTAGTAATAACATAGGGGGAGCATCCCAGTTGTGAGTAGGGAAAGATCAATTGTTTGGTCAAATGCTCGTCCAAGAGAATTGATCATTAGAGATCCAAATGCTAGAGTCCAAATGTTAGGTATTGCCATTGCTTACATGAATATGGTGATGATATCAAAACTATTAGAAGAAATAAGTGTTATTATTTGTATAGAATTTACATAGCACAGTTAATGAAGACTTGGTAATCTCAATAGTTTCCAGTGCCAAGTTATAATGTTCTAGATGTTTAGATATCTTATCTATAAGATAAATCCATCAACAAGTCAAGCCATAAGGGTATAAAGTGTTTGAAAGCTCAAGATCAGTCAAGCTAAAACTGGCAGGGGAAGATCCAAAGTTTAGGGGAAGATCCATATCAGTGGAAAAGCCATATGGGGATAAATGGAAGCAGTCAAAGTTTACTTCAGGGGAAAATCAACTTTAGGGGTAAATTGAACTGAATTTCAAGTGGCATTTCCAGCTTGGACAATAATCCAAAAGTTATTATTGGGTACACCTTTGTGGAGAAAAATTGGTGAACCAGAAAGTAAGGCATATGATTTGGTATTGCAAAAAATGGAAATAAAGTTGTTGATGGTCTCTTAACACTACCTTATGGTCCTCACAAAGATACAAAACTGGAGACAAGGGAGCATGCCAAGCACATGGCATGGGATAATTTATAGCTGAGATTTTTATTATATATATACAGCCTTGTAATTTCTTTTTCATTATGTTTTTAGAAAGAAAAAAGCTCTGTATTTTGTGAGAGAAATTCAGACAGGATTTAGTAGCTTTCTAAGAA
Organism: Eryngium alpinum; assembly: GCA_032274865.1. NCBI lineage: Eukaryota > Viridiplantae > Streptophyta > Magnoliopsida > Apiales > Apiaceae > Eryngium > Eryngium alpinum. The sequence goes on from JAUEJK010398309.1 coordinate 8,379, forward strand.
CAAGTATCTGAGATATTTTGTATTTCAGATTGTAGCCAAGTAAAGCTCTTCAAATCTTTATTTGGAACCCATAAAATCTTCAAAGATTAATGAGAATTAACCTTTGATAAATTGCCTTGTGTTTTATATTTACTGTTATTCATCTTCTCATAGTGTTCTACAATTTTGTTTTGATAAGTAGAAAAAGAAGAAAAAAGTTGAATAGATTTCAAAACAATAAACAGTCTTGTAAAAAGGGAGTTAGTTTCTGGTCTTCCTCAGTTGGAATTCTCTCAAGAAAGTTTGTGTTCATCTTGTCAGCTTGGAAAGTTCAAGAAATCTTCATTTCCCTCTAAGGAAGGTCAAAAGGTGGTGCAACCATTTGAACTTATTCATATGGACGTATTTGGACCTGTGAATATTATGTCAATTGGAAAGAAGAGGTTTTGCATGGTAATTGTTGATGATTTCTCCAGGTATACTTGGGTTAAGTTTGAATGTACCAAGGATGAGGTGGCCAAGAAAATTATTGAGCATGTTAATCAAGTTCAAACTGAATCTGGTTTGAAAGTTAAGAGGATAAGAAGTGACAATGGAACTGATTTCAAGTATTTAGTGATGTAGGGGGCCTAAAAATAGGGATCGCCCCAATAAGCCCTGGGTGGGCATAGTCTGGATCAATCTGGATCTAAATTAGGACAGTGTAGTCCATATTAAAAGAGGACATGCAGAAACTCTAATATTAAATATGGAAATGAGTCTGGTAGGTAAATCAAGTAATGATTCTTAGTCATGGGGTGCAAGAAAGAAGAGATAAGGTAAAGATAATTACCAAGAATAATAGGATTCTAATTCCTAATAGGGATCTGAAACCATAATCTATGCCTATATAAAGGGGCTTATTCTTCAAAATCATATACGCAATTCTAGCTCCAACTCAGTGAATACTCAAAAATTCAGATTACTTATTCTTGCACCCGAGTCCCCTCGGTGGGACAGCCCCCACTAGTTTTTACAGGTTTTCCGGCGGATGTTCAAGGAGCTTAAGGAGATCAGCTTCGGACCTTCGCGAGAGTCAGGTATGACTTTATTTAAGAGTTACATTTTGATCATTTGGCGTCGTCTATGGGAAACGGTACAAAAAAGTCAAGAATCCATGGCTGGTGGAAACAAAGATTTTGCTACCCCTGATCCCACAATCTAAGGAGCTCCAACACTATTCACTGATCCACCCCAAGATCCGCCTCAGCATACTCATTCCAGTGCTCAGACAATTCAAGACGATAGCGATGATATGCATGGGAACCCTATGGGGACGCATAACCCAACCCTAGAGGAATTGAAGAAGAAAGCATAAGAAACGAAGAGGTTACATTTATTGGCTGACTTAGAGGCCCTCGACAAGGAGCAGGATGAGGAAGGGGAGAAAGATGGGGCGGATGCGGCTGTAGGAGGAGAGAAGACCAACCCTCAGGCTGGGGGGCAAGGAGACCCAGCTGATAAACCATTAACAGAGGCAAGCATGAATACTTTGATGGCACAAATGATGAAGCAATTCTTGGAGAAGGAGAAGGCAACAAATCAGAACAAAAACAAGGAGAAGTCCAAGGGCGGCAATAGAGATTTTGCTAATCCAGATCCTCCTTTTATTGAGGAGATTATGAAGGCTAAAGTCCCACGCAAAGCAAAAATCCCAGCAATCAAAAAGTACAATGGGAAAGGGGATCCCAATGCTCATGTTCGTTCTTTCAATGATTCTCTGTTGCTGCAACCTATCGATGATGCTGCCAAGTGTCGAGATTTCCCAGCCACCCTAGAAGAAGATGCTCAGAGATGGTATGCAAGTCTACTACCCATGTCAGTTATATCCTTCTCGGACCTTGTGCACAAGTTTACCAGTCAATTTATTAGTGGAAAGACACATGCTAGAAGTTCGGATTCTTCGATAAACATAGTCCAAGGTCCTAACGTGACTTTGAGGGAATATATTGATCGGTTTACAAGCTAAGCCGTACAAGTAGCAGACTTGAATCAGTCCGTGGCTATGGTAGCCATACATCGAGGCACTACCAATGAAGCTTTCCAGATGTCTCTGGCTAAGAAAAAACAATCTAAAATGCAAGAGTTACAAGACCGTGCTGGCAAATAAATCTCTACTGAGGAGACATTGAAGAAGATAGTCAACCGAGAAGAAGGGAAAATACGTAAGGAGTCCGAGAGCTATGAGAAGGACCAGAAGAAATCTAGTGTAGAGGTACCATCTAAGAGGTTGGAGAGAAGAGGGACAACTTACTCTCTATTGATCACTACCAGGAGTCAGATACTCACAGAAATTGGGAAGGAACCGTTTGTCAAGTGGCCGCCAGAGATCAAGTCAGATCCGGCTAAAAGGAATAAGAATTATTATTACCGGTTCCATAAGGATTATGGTCATGATACTTAGGACTGTCGCAATCTCAAGGATGAGATTGAGTTCCTAATCAAGAAGGGATACTTAGCGAGGTATGTGAAGAAGGATACTTCGGGTGGTGAGGCCAAGGATCAAGGTTCCAATCCCCAAGGAGGAGGCCAAGCTCGAGGGGCACCCATCATGGTCATAGAGGGAGGATCCAGTGTGTGTGGAACCAGCCATCGGTCACAGAAGGCTTACATCCGAGAGGTTCTGAACATTGGGGAACCGAGCAAGAGAACTCGCATTGAGCAGGTAATTTCTTTTGATGACAAGGATATGAAGGGGATCTAATATCCTCATGCAGATCCTCCGGTTATCATGCCTATGATAGGTAACACTCCGGTGATGAAGGTGTTGGTGGATATAGGAGCATCTGTGGATGTTCTCTTTAACAAAGTCTTTTTGAAGATGGGATATCAAGAAAGTCAACTAACTCCATCTGCTATATCAATCTTTGGGTTCAACGGATTAGAAGTCTCAGTCGAATAAACCATAAAGCTACCCGTCACTCTAAGACAAGGCTCTAATAAAGCGGTGCAGATGGTGAACTTCATGGTGGTGAAAGCTTCATCAGCCTGTAATGCTATATTAGAAATAGTGGCCTTACATCAGTTCTAAGCCGTGGCTTCAACCTATCATCTGAAGGTAAAGTTTCCAACAAAGAATGGAGTAGGCACTCATCCAGGAGATCAGAAGATAGGGAGAGCTTGTTCAGTAGAGACAATTAGGAATGGAGCCACTGGGGGGGCAAGTATTGCACTTAAATAATCATGAGCAGATGGATCCTCGAAGGCAAGTGGATCGGATGACTATACCTCAAATGGGAGAGCCTTGGATGATCAATATCCAGATAGCCAGCATGGAGTTGGAAGGAGTGTTCATGGACGAAGGAAAAGCTGTAGATGTCTTGTTCTACGATACCTTCCATCGACTAGGATATTTAGATATATACCTGAATGAGCACAATGGGGTAATATTCAGTCTGGCTAATAGGGAAGTTTGGATAGAAGGGATTATTTCCTTGGCTGTCACTTTATGGACGTCTTCTTATCGTGTTACTTGGACGTTAACTTTCATGGATGTGAAGGTTCGGTCAGCTAGCTTATAATGCTCTACTAGGAAGACCAATGCTATGTGAGTTCGAGGCCAAGGTTTCTCAAGAAAAAGCCACGGTGAGTTACCCCACACTAGATGGAATAAAGGAGGTTCAAGGGTATGCATCAGACAATCGCGGGTGGAAATTACATACCTTCCATAACCGAGATAAAGACTTTCCAAGAATAAGAGGATCTCATACTAGACGCTATATAGAAGTCCATTCACCAAGAGAATTCAAGCCATGGAGCTACCTGAAGGCTTTGACACCAGCCATCTGCCTTATTATAATGGGATGACAGATCCAATACTCCACCTACAGGCTACAGAAGTTATCTCAAAGTCTGGGACTAGAAATATCCGAAGACCTCAAGTGTAAGGTACTTCCATTAACTTTGGAAAAATGGGCCTATAGGTGTTATGAGAAATTGCCAGAAGAAGAACTCTATTGCTACCGGACCTGAAGCGGAGATTCATGGAGGCCTTTGGAGACTACAAGTGATGTTCAAGTGATGATCTTTTCTTATCGAAAGAGGAAGGATTTCAGACGCACAAGTAAAGTGCATAATCTTCTTATCAGTTTTATTAAGAAGGGTAATGTAGACCATATAGTATTGGATATTTAAGTACTAGTATTAGTAGGCTATTGTCTTTTGGAGTATTCATATGAATAAGAAAATTATTTGGATTTCGAGACTTGAGACTTCTGAAAAGAAAATTTATTATACAAATTTTGGATACAAGAGATGAAAAGAAAAATACATAAGATTTGTAACTATTGAGCCTCATCTTCTGTATCGGAGGGGGCATCATCTCTCTCCACAGATAACTTATAGAGGAAACGTCAATTGATAAGGGTAGCTGCTCATGAAGAGAGTCCATGACAGCCTCCCAACAGCTATTGTACACTTGTGGGCGCATCCTGGCCATTGTAGCCTGCTTCCTCTGCCGGTACTCCTCTGAAGAAAAGAAGTCCTAGATCACCTGAATACGGTAACCTCTTGCCTCCCGTCGAAGATGACTCCCTTCTTCTTCCAAATCCTTATTTTCCTGAAGAAGTCTAGCAGATTGGGCCAAAGTAGTCGAGATTTGTGCCCTCAATTCAATCACTCTTAAGTCCTTCTGGGCAGAAGCAACACACATATTGTTTATTTGGTGAACACCAGCTTGGAAGAAGCATTTCAGATACACGAAAAGAAAAGTAAAAAGAAGGTCAGTATTACAATAAGAGTATCATTTAAATAAACTTGTTAGGTGTAAAACATACCTACGCCAAGGGTTGTGCCCCTTGAACACTAATTTCGGAGGGAGTCAGGGACTCCATAGCATTCTTATCTTAAGGGGTAAGGGATCCCTCAGGCCAATCCTGGGCCAACATCAGATGACCCATTATTGAGTCCTTAGCCCGAATCCCCCAGTTGCCGGAGAAGATGACATTCTCTCGACTCAGAAGCATCACGGTGGCGAAGGTAAGATCCACCCTCCTGTAAAATCTTCACCGCCTCTTCTTCGTCGAGGCTTAGTTTCAACTGTCTGGCAAGCCCGTTATGAGCTGCACCGAAAGCAGTCCTAACTTAGGACTCTCGTTGCTCTATCTTCCGACGAATGAAGAAATATTCCGATTTCCAACCCGATAGTGATTTAAGCATAGTAAAAATGAGGGGAACACCATATCGAGGCTTGATGGTAATCCATCCCTATAGGGGAGAGCACCTTTTGAACGGGGATATCCTTCGGAAGATACCTACAGTTTGGACTTCCCAAGTAAGGGATAATATGAGTTTGACGTCTGAGTCTCCTGAAGAAAAGTCCAGGTGGACTACGAGAAAGATCTATTGACGTATGACATCAAGGGAGATCATTCCATATGCCATGGTAGGAAACATATAAACCCTAGACCAACACGGTTATGTAACTAAGGGCTCTTAAGTGCATGCGCCTAAGGGAAGCTCTCAATTACTCTTTACACCGCCAAGGTGAGGATAAAATGGACTCCTAGATAAAGTAAGTCTACGAGTATAATCAGGTTCCAGTGAACCACAAAATGAGATGGATAGCTGCTCCTCTGGCCAAAGAGGATCCATGGATATCGAAACATGCTCACCTCTTGGGTATATCATGCCAAGAAGGGATGTTTGTCCCTAGATTAAGATGAATTGTAGAAGGGGGTTGAATACAATTCACATATTCTTTTTGAATTAATTAACTATTATAACTTTAATAATTAATTATCTATTAAATCTATGAAGCTGCTTCTGTATATTAAAGCTTTTATGATATAAACTTCAAACCATTATAAATAGAATGCAGAACACAACAAATTCTTCAAAGTAAAATCTCTTATTACTTCAAAGACTGGTTTCAGAATAAAACCAGCTTCTCAAATCTTTATATTACAATTGCTTCTAAATCTCTCAGTTGTAATCCTACATAGCTTCTAGTTACAAGTTGTATCCCTATATATATACATTAGTGAAATCTAGATGAGGAAAAGAATCCTAATCTAATACAACTTGCTTCCTTTTTCTGAAAATATATCTATAACATAAAAGATAAACATGTAAATTATATTTTAGGATATTCCTAAAATATATACGGATAAAATCTTCAGCTTCCTTCTTCAAATAAATCTCCATAATCAATTTTTTCTTCGAAGTCAAACTCTAGTCAACCAGCTCCTATGTCCACCTTCAAATCTGCTGGGATGGAAAACTACTTGTCTGAAAACTGCTTCCTAACAAATCTGCTTCTCAGATAAACTGCTTCGAACATGGAGAACTGCTTGTTGGCCAAACTGCTCTTCAGGCACAACTGCTCCTGTGCAGCACTGCTTCAGTTTGGACAATCTACTGGTTGCTTCAGATCTGCTCTTGAGCCTGACTTAGAATCAACTGGTGCACTATCTTGAATCTACTGATCACCAGCAGTTTATTACCCATGCATGTGTGTACCTAATTCCCCTTTGTTCAGTATTTTCATAGCTAGAAATTGTGCACATACTTCATTGGGACTTAGAACTATTACATTGTTACTTGAACACATGTAATTTACAAGTTGACTGAATTAAATGTACTAAGTACTCTACTAGCAGCTTTCTAATCTATACATCATCAAATTCTTATTACATGACTTATTCATAACAATCTCCCCCAATTTGATGATGTCGAAACTTTAAAAAAATAAAAATAAAAATGGTACAGAATTTACAAAAACTGCTTATAAAAACATATCTTCTTTTTGAATGAGCATTATCTCTGTCAACTTCATCTTGCATATTCCTCAGTTGTTCAACATCATATCTCATATGCT
>JAUEJK010398417.1:2749-15211 GCA_032274865.1 Eryngium alpinum
TATAAATTTTCCCCCCCCCCCCCCCCTCCACAAATTCCTGTATCCGCCATTGTAAACAAGTCGTAACTTCAATAAATAATATTTTTTCCGTCCCTTTTTTTGTTAAGTCCCTCCGTCCGTTTTAATTGTGTTAATGTTTAAATTAGATATCTTGACATGTAATTTAAATAATTATAAAATATATTTACATCTATAATTTTAATTTTTTTAAATCAAAAAAAGTAAAGATTGTCGGCTTTTATTTAATTAAATTTAAATATATATATATATTAAATTTAACTATATTTTATAATCATTTAGAATCGCTTATCGAAATAATCAATTCAAATGTTAACAATCACAAATATTAAGTGAATAATAATTTGTGAGAAATATTTATGACTTTATCCATCACAAATATCTTAACTTTTGCTGATCCTTCTAGTGGCAAATTGTGCCATGTGTTGTAATGTAAAGTTCTAATTATATATTAAAATATTTTTTATTATCTCTTATATGAATATTTTAAATAAGTTAAAATTAAAATGAAGTTTCAAAGACACTCCTTTTTTTCGATTGATTTAATTTTATGGATAAGTTCTAAAATATGTAACAAATAAAAAGTTTTAATTTGAAACGGCCCAATCGGGCCAATCTCTCAACTATATAAATATGAGGGACTTTGATTCTGCTACCTATATCTTTAACTAAATTGTTTCATCTCTCTTGATTCTCAAATAACTATGGGCACCAGACTTGTCCTTCTTGTTTACTTAACCCTTATATTCTCATATAGCCAAAGACAGGGGCGTCTCATCTATTAGGACAGAGAAGCAACTGCTTGAGGCCTCCAAACTTTTAAGGCCTCACATATGTCTATATTATATATTCACTTTATATAAAAATATAAATAAAAGTTATACTAATTTTATAAATAAATATAATTTTTAGCACTACTATTATTTTTTTAAGTTTTTTCTTATTTTACTTTATTTCTCTTTTTTTATTCTTAAGTTATTTTGTATATATATTTATTTATTATATTGGGGTTGTTTGTGTAAGATTATAAGTCAGCTTATGAGTGGTAAACAAATAAGCACCCCTCTTATTACTTTCTATTTTTCCACTTATAAGCAGCTTATAATCAAACACAAACATCCCCATTATATAAATAAACTTCTATATGCTTTTATTTAGAAAAGATTAATATTTTTAATTATATACAAATACATATGTGTATGTATATTTATTTTTTAGACTCGCTTTAGGCCTCTATAAACATAGAGCCGCACCTGACCAAAGATCTGCAGAAGCTTCGATAAACTGTGATGACAACTACAATAAAATAAGCCCCTGCATCCCCTACATCATAAACATATCTATGATGCCTGAACAACTTTGTTGTGTCGGAGGTCAAAGTCTAGAGAGATTCGTTGATACTACTGTTATATAGATATAAAGAATGTGGCTCTTTGCTTTAAAAGACTCTCTGTTGGGCATCATATAAACATTAGCGGGGCTAAAAATTTGAACAACATATGCAACCTTAAAGTTTCGCCAATTTTCATTTCGATAATTGACTGCACCAAGTATATGTTTTTGTGTGTGTTATTAATTCTTCTTTCATGGTTTTAAATCAGCTGATACTTTTGTCCTTAATTATGTCTATAAGTACATGTGAAGGCGGGCGAGATTCTAGATGAGATATGTATATATATATTCCCCATTCATGACAACCATTGGATGGGAAACCTTATACAGCCAATCAATTAGAGCCATTCATTTTATAATCGAAAGGCTAAGATAGAGCCAATATTTAGCCTTTCGCACTTTTTTTGCATGGAAAGCTATTATCCGCTCACGGAAAGACTACATTATTCGTGCATAAAATGTGCAGAAACGGGGAAAAAGTTTAATGCGCCCAAGCGAGTCAAATCTTAGTCAATTAATATTTAGCCTTTTCGCACTTTTTTTTGCACGGAAAGCTAGTATTCGTGCGCGAAAAGACTTTATTCGCGCATAAAATGTGCGGAAAGGGGATGTTTAAAGCGCCCAAGTGAGTCGAATCTTAGTATCCGCATATAAAATGTGCGGAAATGAGGAAAAAATACTACATTATCCGCACATAAAATGTGCTGAAAGGGGGAAAAGTTTAAAACGCCCAAGCAAGTCGAACATGAGTCTCCCCCAGAATCAAAAGGCCTAATGTTACACAAGTTACCAAACTTTACCAAAGTTCTTATTATTAAAAGTAAGAACCATTATTTCTTTTATAATTTTTTTCTCCCTACCCTTTTCTCTCATAATTCTAATTAAATAAGAAATAATAATCTATTTAAATATAAAGTCTTTTTCTCATATTTATATTTTATTATTAATCTTTTTTATATCATAATTAATATATTTATTTTTATAAAAATAATTTTTAATAAATAAATAATTAGTATCATAATCTTAATTAAAAAAGTACTTTAAAAAATTATAATTATAATTTAATAATAAGTAATGTCTTACTTAAAAGTCTTACTTTTTGTTTCATGTCTTATAAATCTATTTTTTTAATTATATTTTTAATAATATTTAAAATTTATAACTGTAGGTATTGCCGTATTGGTTCAATGTTTGTATGCTGTTTACAACCGTACTTTTTGCACTTTTATTATGCGGATAGGAGAAATGTTAAATTATGAGTAACGGGCAGTGTACTAAAAATCACTAGGCGGTACTAATCAGCGAAGGGACCGCCTAACGATTAATCAGGAAAATGGAGATTAATTGGAATGATTAATCGGATAGCTAATTGGATATAATTTAATAATATTAATATATTATAATATAATTTTATATAGAAATATACTTTTTTTTAATTTTTTAAATATAATTTTATTATTTTAACTAATATTTATTTATAATATATATTTATTTTATTAAATAATATATAATAATATATAATATATTAAAATTTATTAAATTAGTATTTATTCTAAATTTATTTTAATAATATATTAATAAAATTTGCTAAAAACGATTAATCAGAAAATTTAATCGATAAGCCACATTCTAGGAATTAATCGGAGATTAATCGGTCAAATCGGAGATTATTAGAACACCGGTAACAGGTGAGTCGAACCTAGATCCTGTGACAAGATTTTGAAGAAAAAATAATCTCTACCAACTTGGCTACAATCAAACTTGGTAATATGTATAATACATATACATTATATTTATGAACTAATATTAAATTATAAAAATAATAAATCGTATATATGTTGAAAAAAAATGAGTCATTCACAATATATAAAAAAAATAGGAATTTCAGTTTGTGTATAAGTAGTTTTAAAAATTGTATATAGGTAATACATAGTTACTTTTTATATTTTTCTTAAAGAAAATTCATATGTACGGTATGAAAATTTTGCATTATTGTGTTGTAATAGTGAATATGTATGATAAGAATTTGAAACAAATAAATCATTTATAATGGAATGTCAAAGTGAATAAATTAATTTGTAAACCGTCGATAAGTAAATTTATATGTTTTTGAGATAAAAAAATTGAAAACTAAATTAAAAAAAAATAATACTATTTCCAATTGTAACCAACATATATGTATTTGGAATTAAGAAATGAAATGTAGATTCAAATTTTAAATTATATAGTTTAAATCCATTCGTTTATAATAGGATAAAATAAATAATGGTTCATTAGAATCCGTTCGTTTATAATAGGATAAAATAAATAATGGTTCAGTAGAATAATGAAATTAGCTTTAGTCTAGCTGGTTATTGGTACAACAATAGAGCACAGGTTCGAGTTTGTGGGCGTGCATATTTATTTGTCTTCTCACGCTTTTCGCGCTTTTTATGTGTGAAAAGGTTATCCACGCTTTCTGCTGTTTTTTGGAAGCATGTTTTTTTTGTCTTCCCTTTCACGCTTTCTACTCTTTTTGTGATATTTTTTCGTCTTCCTTTTCACGCTTTCCGTGTTTTTTATGTGCGAAAAGAGCGCTTTCTGTAATTTTCTTGCAGCATATTTATTTTCTTCCTTTTCACGCTTTCCGTGCTTTTTATATACGAAAAGGTTATCCACACTTTCCGTAGTTTCTTTGCAGCTGCGTTGCAAAGTAGTCTTTCTGCACATTTCATGTGTGGATAAACTTTTCTTTACTACCTTTCTGCACATAAAATGTTACTAGACATAGCTTCACTTCTTCACATGTCAATAAGGCACTGCGCTTCCTAGAATCCAAGTGTGTGCTTAAGATTCCTGAGGAAAACCTCATGGAAATGCTTACTTTGATAGAGTATCGAAATATTCAAGCCATCAAACTAAGTAGAGTATATAGAGGCAACCTCATAAAGGAATGGAATTATTTCTTTTATTCTTTAATGCAGTGCTTTAGTGGCAAGTGTAGCACGTGGGATCAAATCCCCAAGTCTATTTTATAGCTAGGTTATGCAATAATCAATAATCTAGATATCAATATAGCTAGATGGGTCATGAATGAATTAGCTACGTAGATCAAATGACATCTACTATGCTAGGTTTGTCATGGTTATCATTAACCATCTATGTCCAAATCCTAGCATAGGTAATGATGTGATAGTTGGTTGCTGTTATACTACTCCCAGAACTTTTGTAGTTCTTTCAAATGAGAAGTATGCAATGACTGGACCTCTAGTGCTCACTGAGTACTTGAAGTCCATAGAAAATGCTGAGAAAGAGGCTCAAGCCCAAGCTTCTTCTCCTGCCCAAGCATCACATAGGCAACCTTCTAAGCTTAAACACAATTCCCAAAAATCTAAACTCTCATCTTCCACCACTAAGGATAAAGTGGTGGGCATAAAGAGGAGATTAATAGATGAACCTGACACTGAGAGGGTGACACAATATGCACTGCATGTGAGGGTGAAAAGGGAGCCCCAATTAGTGAAGGAGAAAAAGAAAAAAAAATCCAAACCCCTCATCACCTCAAAGAAAGAAACAAAGAGTTTCTGAAAACTCTTCAAAGTTGGCTGGGAGAGGTCCATCAAATCATAAACCTCTCATAGTTTTTCATAGGAAAGGATTCAAACCACACTTGAGTGCACACACATGTACTGCACACACTGCACACACAACTTAACTTGATGGTGCTCAATCCATGTCTTCTGAGCATCAGCCAATCTCAACTGCTGAAAACAATGCAATTCCTTTTAGGGTAGAATGCTCAAACCATTGATCCTCCACTTTCTAAATCCTTGGAGGAGCCAACTGCTCATATCTCAACTGAAATAGATGTTGAGGATAGGACATTTGCTTCCAACTCTGTCAACTTTATTGATTTGTCAGATGATTCAAATTTTATAAATTTCTCCAATGACTCTTAACCAATGGAGACTGATCCTTTTATTGCACATGATAGTATAGTGGAAACCTCTCAAAACTCTGTAACTTACACTGCAACACCAGTCTCCATTGCTTCTCTGGCTACAACTCATGAAGTTGTTATGATTGAGCCAAACACACCTATCTATACACTATCAACAGTCATAACTTCTTCTTCCTCAATTTCACATGAGGAGAGGGATGCAGTTTCTTCTTCAGTTTCTCTACCAATGGTGCTCTACAAGCCCATTGAAGTCTCTCCTTTCAAAATAACTACATTGCCTCAACTCTCAGTTGCAGAACTTTCAGTGGCCAAGTTCTTGGCTCAATTTGCAACTGGAGTAGTGTCTATGTCACCATCATTATCTTCTTCACCATCTCCAATTTCTATAGTTGACCTTGAGGTTGTCAAAACTACTTATGTGGTTTCTACCCCTATGACAACTCTTGAAGAACCCACAGCTATGAAAATAACTTCCTCTCAAACATATTATTTACCTATATCTTCTTTCACTGCATCTATACCACCACAACCAACCTCACCACCAATCTCAAAACTTCAAACCCAATATCATTCTAACCTCCAAGCTGATTCTCAAAGTGACTCAGAGACTAGCAGTGATGCACCTCCAGTTCATGCTGAGGCTTTTATTGATCCTGTTTTCTCTGTTGATCTAACCAGTGACAAAGGGAAAATCAAGACAGTCTTACTTGAATCATGCAAGAAATTGATTCACCCCCCAAGGTATCTCAGTTGGGTCAGTATGAAACCATTAAGAAGTGCTTCAAGATGAACTATCAACATCAACTAATGGTTGCTGCTGGACTTCAAAAAGTTGAGGCCAAAGTTTCTAAGCTACAGGAGGATGTCCCAACCTTTCAGTCAGTAAAAAGATATTTCAGAGCTCAAAGATCTTTTTTTTTCAATTGTGTCGTCTTCTTCCTCTCTATCTTGCAAAGTTGATGCCAAAAGGGGGGGGAAGAGTGCTAAGGACAATGAAGATGAAGATAAATCTGATGGAAACGGAGGAAATAAGGATGATAGGGAGAAGGAGTGTGGGATAAGGGTGCTGGCCATGAAGATTCCAAAGAATCTCCTAAATCTGAGCCAATGAGCAATAAGGAAGGAAGAATTGCAACAGATAGAAGAACTGCACAACTTGGGTCTATGTAGCTAGTTGCAGGACTTTGCACTAGGTTTAGACAAAAAGGGAAAGTCATTATGGAAGCAAATCTAAATGAGCATATGTGGAAAGGAATACCTTCAGGTTCACATACTCAGAAGATTATTTAGAAGAATGATGGAGTTTGAAAAGAAAGCATTCTCTCTTCAGTCATCATTCAAGATAAATCTGATGAGGGACCTAAGGTAAATCCAACAAGGAAAAGAACTGCAAGGCAAGTGAAGCTCAAAGAACTGTAAGGTAAACAAGCAGAAATTGATCCCCCAAAGGAGATGATTTCTATAGAACTCGTTGCTCAGATTCAACAGCAGGACTTATTGGAGTAAGAAGAGGAGAAAGTATGTCTCATCGCACAAAGGAAATCTTGCCTCATACTTTCTTGTAGAGAAAGAAGATTGTTTGTGTCTGGATCAAGAGATTGATGTGGATCCTGAAGTTGTTAACAATTTGAAAAGTCACAGGTAACCAAGCTCAAGAATAGAATGAATAAGGCAAGAAAACTTCTGAAAATGAGGAAATTGAGAAAATAGGAAAAGCTATTATGGAGGCAGAATCTTCTGTTAAGTCTTTCAGGAAAGACACTACATCAGAACAATCCAAATCTTACAGTGAAAATCTAACCTCTGACAATGCTCAAGTTGTCTCAACCTCTGATATAGCTCATGTTGAGAAATCTAGTCAAAGCTCTACATCAGTCAAACCACTAGCTCAAGTCTCTACACCACCTTCTTCAAGACCTCACCAAAGAACTGCAGCTCTTAACCTTAGAGGCATCAAGGAAGACGAGGAAAAGATATTTCTGAGGTCAATTATCTCAATCAAAGGCATTATCAACTCTCAGAGGAAATTATATGCAGTTCTTACAGACAAGAGAGGAAATTTGATTATGAATAATTTTGATTGGTTCCTTCAAAAGCCTTCAACAAATTTCCAATATCTTCATTTCTTGATCGGAGATCCTACTCCAGTGTCCAAGTTATTCAGAAAGGAAATCAATGATCTCTTGAACAAAAGGGATGTTGAAGTTGTTACGTTAAATACTTGGAAGCTAGAGATTGATCCTGAGAAATGGACAATTAAATATGTGAATTCAGATGGGGAAGCTAAGAAGATTGACTAGATGGAGGATAAAGAGAAGTTGAGGAAAGACGAATTGTAAAATCTTATGGAAGTCCTTAACTTTCTCTCAAAACCAATGAGGCCAAGAATATGAAGCATGGCTGAGTGCAGATTAAACCTGAAAGAAAAATAAAAGGAAATAAATGTCTTGTTCAACATATTGATCCAACTTCAATAAAAACTAGAAGCTCATTTGATATATCAGGAATTGGAATGGGATCAAAAGTTAGAGTTCTTACTAAGGAGGAGCAAGAAGAAGCCAAGAAACAATGGACTACTCCATGACGTTCAGAATATAAGTCTTAGAGACTTTTTCTGCTAGTGCAATTTCTTAAGATGCATTTCCTCTGCATCAACTGATCTCAAAGGCTCATAGCCTTAGGTCAGGTATCTTTAAATATCTTGTACATTCCTACTTTTCACTACATGATTAGATTAGATCTTGATTACTGCTGTTTGTTTACTTTGTAAGTAAGGTGGAGAAGTTGGAAAGTTGTACAAAAATTGGTGAGTTGAAAATCAATGAAGGGATGAAAATTTTATTCTTTCTTTCACAAGATTTATTTATTCATTTAGTTCTTTATTTACTTGGTTTTGGCATCATCTTTGGTTTGCCATAAGGTAAACCTTGTTCCTCAAAACTTACCTTAGGGGGAGATTTTTAGGAAAACTAAAGATGATCAGCCAAAAGCACTACACTATACTTGTATATGTTATAGACATGCATTTCTTTACTTACACATGTATAGTTCATCTTGTATAGCTTATAGAAAAACTATGGGATCTCCTCTCACTGCATGTCAATACTGCAGTGACTTAAGATAGCCTTACACTTGGCCGTCACACCTTTAATAGTTATTGTACATATGACAGTCAAGGTGTTTTAAATGTTCCTTAGTTATTAGCTAGGCTTGTCACAAGAACATAGAATACGATACATATGGTGGTCGTCGAAGACCACCAATACAAAATATCACCATTTACTGTAAACCTTCATCCTCCAGCAAACCCTCCATTTCGTTTTCGTTTTCGTTTTTGTTCTGATTGAAATTATTCTTGGCGCCATATAGTATCCAATCTATTTCGACGCTCTTATTCCTTCCATATAACACATAATCTCAACAATCAAAGTTACCTCATCGAATACTAAAACTCCGATCCTACAAGTCTTTTTCCTCAAAATCATCATCAATATCACACCAACACTAATTAAGTTTTGTCTCAATTTTAGACATACATCAATATAAAGAATCATTTAGAAAGTGATTGATTGGATACAAATTTCTTTGCCGTTGCAGCTTCTCAAAATCCATGCTAACAAAACCCTCTAATAAAGTCATAGATGCAAACCTTATTAAAACCATAAACAAATATTTTAGCTGATTCTGCAATCCCATATCTACCTTTGGTTTCCCTGTATCTTTATAGTAAATGCCATGAATTTCAACTCCCTCACCTAACGCACGACCAACTGTTCGATGAATATCCTTTTAAATTTCTGGTAGTTTCTTTAATTAGCCATTGATCATAATGATTGGGTTGAACACGAATAATCCTAAATTCTCTAAAATTCCTAACATCATTAATCTATATAAATCAACGGGCACTGACTTGAAAAAGGAGTACACGGGAAAGGCCAAACTGTGGGCCATCGACAGAGATGATGCTTATATAAAATAGAAACATAAACAACAATGCAAAAGTAATTTCCTTTTTCTCTTCATATTTCTAGTCAAAGATGCAGAGTACTGGAAGAATAATAGTACTTAATCTCGTGGAGTTTCTAGACAACATAGTTTCGACTCCCCAACTGGATCCGGAAGAAAATATTTATCTTTCATTTCTTTCACTTCAACTTTTTTGTCAATCAGATGCTTCTTAGAATCATCCACTGACGTGTTGTTGTTCTTCTTGGCACGGCACTTTTTCAAAATCCTAGTTTTTCTAAACTTACACAAAAGATTTATGACGAATTGGAAGTCAAAGACGTCATTCTCATTTCTTATCCGTGTGCTTTCTCCCTCTAACTTTCGTACGGAATTAAACCTTCTAATTTCAAATTTGTATAACTTCCACAAGTTGAATTATCTTCTAAAGGAAAAGCGGAATCAAAATAATGAAGAAGAAAGTATCCAATTGGAGCGAAGCATTACACTCTCTTATGAAGAAGTAGGTTATGGTATTGTTCGATTTACCGAGCTCTCTAGCTCTTAAAACGAATGAGGAGAAACCCCGACCACCATTGGACGGACCAATTCCGTATATATCTTCATCAACTCTTATCGCTTATACAAATATCAACCATTCTAAGTGTTCACAGGAAATAGATGGTATTGAGGATTTTTCAGTGAACCCTACAGTTCCGCTATGAAACATATGTAATTATTACGACAATCAATCATTTAACGAGAAACCAGACCAGTGTCAAACTTATCATTATCCCATACACTCAATGTAATTATTTTATTTGATTTACTTTGAGGGGCATATAATAGACATTCCAGGCTTACAATGCATGAATCGTAGAGCTCTAGAAGGTTAATCACATGTATATTATGTTTTAATATTTAATATCTTCATGTTATCATATAGGCTTCTCAGTGGGGCGGGGTAAACAAATAATCCGTCATTAACCCGCCCCTAATGGAGCATTCCCGTCCCACTAATATGGGAAATGAGACAGTGATGATGAACTATATTTTCATGTCGCGGGGTTGTGGGACCGGTATGGGATTTATATAATATCCACAGGGAATTCGCCTCCTAATACAATATACATATTATTCTTATATTTATATATACATTTAATAATAAAGTATGTATGAATATATATTATATTAACAATAATTTATTTTTGTACTATAAATAGAAAAAATTATATACATATAAATGTTATATATTTATTTAATTATTTATTTAAATACTTTATAGTATAATAAAAAAATATATTAATAAAATATATTAATAAAATAAAATGGGGCAAGCGGGACAGGATGGGGCAAGATAAAATCCCCGCGGGCGAGGCGGGGATGGGGATCAACTATAAATTCCCACTGAGGTATGGAGTGAGTATGAGGCAAATAAAATTATATGGGCCGAGAATGGTAACTCCCCACCCCATACCCGCCACTAAAAACCATATTATCATATTCTTGATTGATTATCATATGTTATGAAATGTTTATGTAAGGAGTTTCTTTATTCCACTTTCAATTCACTGTGGAGAATTTTTCTTATCAGTGGTGGTACATGTGAATGATGTTGGTGGTTCAACTTGTTGAACTTTTCTTCTATCAATAACTCTTTATCAAAATAAGATTTGTTGCAACCATTTTGAAATTACCTCAAGTCGAAAATAGCTTAATTCATATATGGTCATTCTTATTTATTCATTCTATTAGTGTTCACTTTTTCTAAGCATTTTAAATCGCTCAATTTTGCTATTATCGATTTTTTTTCTAAATAATTAAATATTGATGAGGTTGACAAGATAGCCACGGGAGAAAGGAAGAGGATATAATATTAACTATTTTTTTATTGGTCAATATTTGAGTTTAGATTTCTGGGAACAAATTCGAGATAGCTAGCGTTAAAGTAACTTTGTATAATATAAAATATAATTACATACTTATTATTATACCGCGATAAGACTATTAGTTGATATTATGTGACAGAATTTGAGGGTGTTACATTAGCTACCATACAAGGAGCTGATACCCATCAAAAGGACATAAGTTGATTAGAGGATTTAAATGTTTTTATTCTATATTTATCTAAATCTAAATTTGCTAATTTAGCTAAGCAACAAATAATGGAGGCACTCAGGCTCGAAACTTCTTTTGCACCAGCAATCTTGTAGAATATAAGTGTATTTGTCATCAGCTGCATTTGGTGATCTTAACAAACAAACAGCTAATTTTTTTAAACATTCTTAGCATAAGAGCATCATGAAGAAGATGCAATGATTATGAGTATGTTGGGGAATTCGACAATATTCTCACGCCTGCGAAAGC
Organism: Eryngium alpinum; assembly: GCA_032274865.1. Lineage (NCBI taxonomy): Eukaryota > Viridiplantae > Streptophyta > Magnoliopsida > Apiales > Apiaceae > Eryngium > Eryngium alpinum. The sequence continues at coordinate 14,412 of JAUEJK010398417.1, forward strand.
ATATAACACATCGCGTGGAGATCCCATAAATATAATACAACAGTAAAGGGTAACAATAAAGCAAGAATATAAATACCGATAACGAAAAGATATACAACAGTAAAGGGTAACAATAAAGCAAGAATATAAATACCGATAACGAAAAGATAAACAGAGACAGAGTTTTCGTGGTTCGACAAGCCTGCATCCACAAGAGCAAAATATCCACTAGATCATTTACAGTAATTACAACACTGTATCTGCCTTTGGATTTTATACTGAAAATTCAATCCCAAACTCACCAGTGTATTGCTTTCTCTCACTATAATATTTTTTTCTCACAACCTCACTATTTTCTCTAGCACCATGGCGACCAACCTCTCTCCCCTTCTCAACTCGACTATCCTGAATAGAATAAGCACGAGGGCCCCCCTATTCCTTCGATCCTAAAACCTATTTTTTCTGGAATTCTAGCTAGCCAACTAGAAGACCCTACTATTAAAGAAATAGCAGCAAAGACAAGCTTTTAAGCTTGAGACCCCAAAGAAGTGGATAGACAGAGACTTGAATGCAAAGGCTTTAAACACGTTTTGGTGTACTTGTAAACTAAGGAGGAGGAGGGTATCTATTGTTGGAAACAATCTGCATAATTATTAGTTCGTACTAAATAAACCTGCAAAATAGGGTTAGAGCGCAAACCACAATCCAAAATAAAGTGCAGAATTTAAGGAGAAGGAGACGAATCAGAATTAAACAAACAATAACATAAAACCTGGAATACCAATTAAGGTTTTTCGATACCGAGTCCTCCGAAGAGTCTC
>JAUEJK010398519.1:0-15190 GCA_032274865.1 Eryngium alpinum
CACATATGATCATCTTCTTGGTTTTTGTGTACTAATATTGGACATATGGCTTGCTTTGAGTTTAGCTGATAAAGTTTCAGATAATGCATCCAGTTTGAGTGTTAAACAAGTGCAAGAATATAAACTTAATTGGGAAGGAAATTAATCCTTTAGAAGAGACCACAAGTTTGGTATTTTTTATCCCGATGCTTCTAGTCTGGTAGATACCCCTCTCCTACTACTCCCGGTAATAGGAAGTGCATCAAAAAGTTTGGTATTTTCTTTTTAAATTTGGACAATCTTAACGGCTCCGGTCATGTAGGTGTTTTGAATTTTTTTTTTTAAATAAAAATTTAATAAAATAATAATAATAACTTTTACCATACAGTTAAAGCACTTAAAATCGGGTGTTAAAGAATTAAACATCACATAAAAAGGATCCGAAGAAGTATCGTATAATTATAAAAATGGCAACAAGAACAAGTTGCAAGTAAAAAAGGGTTACAGAATCCCAGGTGGTCGGAATCAGAAGGAATGTTTTCTTCTTTTAGAAGCTGATGTTGATCAATCTCGAATTTTCACAACCTTCACATTTCCCGAGAGATCTTTCTATATTATATAGGGGGCTGCTTTTCATTTGTCTTCAGCGGAACTGGATATTTATTCAAATGAAATTAGACCGTTAACAAGCCCAATGCAACCGTAACCCATTCACATATACATGTGTCTTCACTCTCATTTTGAGTGGTTTTGTTAATATTTTTTGTACAATTTCATGAATTTTAATAATTTAATTAGATATTACACATAATCAACCAACCAACCAAATATACCATTATAATCTCATTGCGTGATCACGAGGAGGGTGAGAGCTCAGGTTTTGATGGAAGAATCAGATTCGAATTTTATCATCTTTAATATTTTTATATTAAAATTTGAATACTAAGAAAAGACATCAGAAATGGGCTCTAGACTCCTAGTGATCACTCTTATCCAAAAATGAGCTTTCGAATGACCTATTCCTAATAATAAAGATTTGGGTGAGATGGTTTCTAACCATATTCCTAAGAATAAAGAATTTTTTCGAACAAGACCCCGACTCAAGACAACATAGTAACAATAATATGAAGAATAAAGATAAAGATAAATATACAATATTAGTGATAATCATCAAAGACCATAAATTCTAGCATCACATAATATCCGAATCCAGCGTCTTCAAAATAACCAATGATCGTCGAATAATAAAAATATAATTTAATATAATATAAATATAAAATTAAAAAACACGCACATTTTATTTTCTAAATTTAATAATTCTAACCCAACTTGCTGTAATAATACCATGAATTATTACCAAATTACAATAGACAAGACAAGTCCAATTAATTTTCGAAATTCAATAAATATGTACCTTTTCAAGTTTGTTTACATTTATGGTGTACTAGTATTATCATTTTCCAATCAAATACTATTAAGTATTAATAAAATAAAATAAATCATTTTCAAGGTTTATGCTCGCCCTAGGGCTCCACTGAATCAGAGAAGGTGATCGGAGCGACGGCGGTTGAGAACGACGGCAAGGACATCGTTTCCGTATCACTGTAATTTGTAAGTAATCAATCTATCTTCTTATTTCATTTTTCTATATAACCAAACCCACTTTTATGTATTTTATATAGTTTAAAACCAGGTTTACACAATACACACACACATATTACACAACACACACACATATCTTCTAGGATAGAATAAGGGTTTGTGAGTTTCAAGAGAGTGTTATGTTATTTAACTTATTTGGACTAATTTCTGATCAGAAGGAAAGAATTTAAAATATTTGATTCCAAATGAGTGGGGAGTTTTTTTGTGTGTGTGTTTTTTCGTGTGTGTAAATAGTAATGGACTTGTTGATTTTAGATATGGACAGATAAAAATGTGGATTTGAACTAGTTACAATATTTTAGTAATGTTATGTGGAGTAAAATGTGTAGTTTGGAGGGTATTGTTTTTAGAATTTGGCGGCGACAATAGAATCAAGGCGTTATGTAATGCGCGAATAAAGTGGTGTGTTCTGTTTGTAGGTAGTAGTGGTAGCAGGGTTATTGTAAAATTTATTTACACATTTAGTAGTGGGCGTCATCCTCTTGGTTTAGTATGTTTGGTGTTAAGACTGATTAAATTTTGTGCATGGGAATCAAGCTGGATAGTCTGTCCTTTTTTACGTTACTTAATATTGTCAGTGTTTGATTTTCATCCTGCAAGCTATTGTTCTGCTATATATAATGTTCTAGGAAACCTGATATATGTTTTAACTTTGCCGATGGCTGCATGTTAGGCGTGGCTGGAAAATAGAAATCTCACGAGTTCATATCGGGTTATTGTGATCATTTCTGGATTCATTTTCGGTAGTTGTGGGCCTTGTGGCAACCGGATGGTTGCCCGTGACATTACCATGAATTATGGACTTATGCGTGAGAGGCATGTAAAACAGTAGTGAGGCAAAAAATTGCATGGAATACAATTATCTATTGGAGAATGATTCTATAATACTTAGCGACCATCCATATTTTTTAATTTTTTAGGCGCCAATGCAATTCGCATTTAATAGGCGTGGCTGGAAGATAGGAATCTCACGAGTTCATATCAGGTTATTGTGATCATTTCTGGATTCATGTTCGGTAGTTGTGTGCCTTGTGGCAACCAGATGGCTGCCATTGACATTACCATGAATTATGAACTTATGCGTGAGAGGCATGTAAAACAGTAGTGAGGCAAAAAATTGCATGGAATACATTATTCAATAACATATTGGAGAATGGTTCCATAATACTTGGCTACCAGCCATTTTTTTGAATTTTTTAGGCGCCAATGCAATTCACATTTAATCGTAAATTGTGGTACCAAATTTCAATGAGTTCTACTTAATATCTTTTCACCTTTTTAGTGAAAATAAGGAAACAAGTTTAAAAAGATTGATCAAGAATTCAGTCCGAATCTTTAGCATTCCTTCGAGAAATGCTTGGAAACAGTAAGATTATACAATAAAGTGGTTAAGCTCAACCAAAACATAGTGTTGGGCAGGCAATCATGAGAATTTGTTGTATCTTAGTGTGTTAAAGGTATTTATTACACATAGGTCAAGGATATCATAACGGATATGAGCAAACATCCTGTTTATGTAATGATACAGTATTTGAGGCTAACTCTATTATGATAGGTAATGTAAACATACGTAATTTCCATTTTACTTAAATAGTAATCTGGCTTTTTTAATAGTATTAACGTATTATTCAGTATGTAACTCTTAATTTACACCGTTTAACATTGGGTTGTACAAGATATGAAATTACGTGTAATCTTTGACGCTTGTTCTTAATTCTTTGCCAACCTTTTTTTATTGTTCAAAATCGTAAACAATGCTCGACCAGTTCATTGATTTTATTCACAAATCTTTATTTGTTTTATGTTAGAGAGGACCTGGAAGATTGTGTACTTAACTGACTAAACGAAAAATACATTATAAAACAGAGATATCTCCGTGGTTAGTATACCAAGTGAACAAAGTCAGAGTTATGTCTTTCAATTTAATGAATTTTAATTTGTACTACAGCAGTTACTGGCGTTATTGGCATGGATACTCTACCCTACAGAAAGAAGGCTAAAACTGCTACATGGGAAAATCGTGCGGAGACATCGACTGCAAAAGATTGGAATAAGTATGGTAGTTTTCCGGAACGATCTAAACGTGATTTAAGTAAGAGAGAGAGTTATGATCTTACACGAAATTCTGCATTACCAACAACCTTCAATCTCAATCGCCCTTGTGTGATGCCGATTTTATCCATTCCTAAGGTCGAAGATTACATTTCTAGATCAAGTACGGTCTTGGCTGGGACAGCTAAAAAAGGGAGTGCAGGACCGTCTGTTGGAGCGGTTGACATTGGTACTAGCGCATCTGCCTATTTCTTCCGAGTTGCACTACCTGGAGTCAAGAAAGATCCTGGTACTCTTGCCCCTTCACTTAATTGCTTTAATTTGCAAACTTGTGGTGTTAGCTATATGCTTTTACGTTGTTTTTTCCGCCTCTAGTGGAAAACATCATGGAAACTCTTTGAGGTCAACTCGACAAGGGACGACATGTTGGTATGAACAAGTTTGTATTGTATCTGAACAAGTAAGAGTAGGTGTCAGTAGGCTAATACAACAGTTGTGTATCTACAGATTCCTTGCACAAATTATGGGTGGATCCTTATCATTGATTTACATGTTATGTTAAGCATAAAGTAAAAAAAATATCTGCGTATGTGGTTGCTTTGCGAGTGTATTTTTTTCAGCTCTTTGTAACATTATTGATGAAATATTCCGTGTCAGTTCAAAGCACAGCTGGCTCATAACCAGGAGCGAGGTGGGCCATCGCTCAGGGCCTTATTTCTATGGGGGCACCAAAATCTTGTATCCATGTAGCCCAGTTATAGATTCAAGGCCAACTTTAACTTTCTATAGCCTAAGTCCATATACAGTTATACACAATTAGAAACAATCTGTAAATTACTTAAAAAAATTAAACACCAACGGGTCATAAATATGTGAACTTTGTGTAAATATTTATCTTTATTTTCTTTTATTAGTAACTAAGATACAACTTCTAAACTATTTGTAATATAAAATAAATATTAAATTTGATTGTGTTTTGTTAGCTAGTTAGAGGCCTCATTTTTCAACTTGGCGCAGGGGACCAATAATCCATTAGACGGGCCTGGTTCAGAGTATCCTAGTTAATGCATATTAGATAAAATTAATTCAAAGGTAACCGCAATAGGGTACCAGGCTAATTTAGCCAAGAGCATTACATGTTTGAGCTCAGTCGTTCATTAATGTGTACATGGTAGCTTTTGCTCTTTCTTGAACTAGTTATTTTCCTTGGTGGGATGGCCCGATCGTTTGGTTTCCTAAAAGGTTTGAATTCAAGAGAATTTGTCGTTACCCCCCCCCCCCGTCCCCCGTCCCACCAACAATCTGTTGTGATGTCTGTTTCCTTCTGCAACAATCATGTTTACTTTTCTTCCTCAAATCATTCCCCAATCACTTTCTGTTTAGTCATAAAATAATGATTTATAAGCTGACTACCGTCTACCAACATGACTGATGTGGATAATGTAATTGGTTATCATCCAGAGAATCCCATAGTGCTGTATTAATGCCACTTGTCAACTAGTAATCTTTTTTTTCCACGTCATTCGTACTATCAGTTTGCCTTAATGTTTGGGAGACTGTTTATCAATACTGTTTACTCGTATACAGATTGATATATCTTAGTTCTTACAGTACTTCTTAAGTTGATGAAGATTTTCTGTATCAGGTCACTTTAGCTGTGAGATTGAGCGGGATGGAAAGGTTCACATTCGTGGTGTGACAACTACTGGTGAAAAAACTGTCTTAAGAAATTCTCGTGTTTTTGAGATGAAAGTGCAGCAACAATGTCCACCTGGGCCATTCACTCTGCATTTCAGCCTACCTGGACCAGTTGATCCGAGGCTATTCTTTCCAAAGTTCAGGTCTGATGGCATCCTTGAAGCTGTTGTTGGGAAATATCCATAGATCATGGGTCTTTAAAACTACATTTTAGAATTTGTAAATCTGGAACAGCAGTAAAATAGCTCTTTTTGTACCAATTGCTGTCAGGAGCTGGGAATATTTTTTGGTTGTTTTGCCTAATGTATGCAGACAGGAAGAAATGCTGCAAGTTTAAGTGCAAATATTTTTTTCCCCAATGCAAATGTACGATACTTGATACACAATGGCCTGTATCGCATTTTCATTGGAGAAAAAATAACATTGTGGGGCTAGATATACCACTGTTTGCCGAAGGATGTAGGAATCACACGAATTCTTAAAACTTAATGTGGATGTAATGTTTATTTATCATATGAAAGAAGACATTCAAAAGTTTATTTTGGATCTGCATTTCTTTTGTTAGATGGTATTTGATTTCTCATACTAGAGATATTAGTAATTGTGATGTTCTTCATTCGGATTTTGTTTTTGAGATGACTGTATAGATTATAGAATGTTCCTGCGCTTCTAAAATAACTGGGCATTCCGTATAAGTAACTTATAGGTGAAATTTTAAAAATATTTTTGAAGGTACCCACTATAAATTAGGTTACACTTAATCATAAATAAATCATAAATAGCTTAAATATTTTTTTTATATTTTAAATACTATATCTGGTAAGTGTTTTAAAAATTGTTAGGCGGTGTTAATCGGCAAATGGACCGCTTAACAATAATTGGGAAATCGAGAATTAAATTAAAGGATTAATCAGAGATATAATTTAATAATATTAATATATAATAATATAAATTATATAAAAATATATTTATTTTTAAATTTTTTAATGTTATTTTATTGTTTTAATTAATATTTATTTATAGTATATATTTATTCTATTAAATATTATATAATAATATATAATATATTAAAACATATTAATTAAATAATTATTCTTAACTTTATTTTAATAATATATTAATAAAATCAACCAAAAATGATTAATTAAAAAAATTAATCAATAAGATACCTTCTAGCAATTAATCGAAAAAATAATTGGTCAAATCAGGAACGCTGACAGTTTTTTATATAAGACTTTTTAAAAATAATATTATCTCTCAAATCACCTAAAATTATGATATTGGAGTAAAAAAAATCTTACAAAAAAGACTAGAGATAGTATTTGTTGTACTACTTATTCTTTTTACATAATTTCAAGAATTTTAACTATATAACAAAATATAATAATTATATATGTTTAAGAAAAAATTTAAAAAATTCGGATAATAGCCGTGGGTCCCAAAGTTAGTAGAATGTTGTAAAAATCGCTAATCGGTGTTAGTCGGTGGAGGGACCGCCTAGCGATTAATCGAAAAATCGGAGATTAATCTGAAGGATTAATTGGAGCACTAATCGGATATAGTTTAATAATATTAATATATTATTACTACAATATAGTATAAAACATATTAGTTTTAATTTTTCAAATATATTTTTATCATCTATTAATTAATTCTTAATGCATCACTGTACTAACTTTTACCAAAAGACGTATTATACCCACTATTTTTCAGCAGAAATTATATAAAATTTAGGTATTTTAGTAATTTACCACTTTGATGACGGGTCGACCCTAATATACCGGGTCAATCTCAAGGCAAATTCAGCAGCATATGGATAATACCTGAACCGACCCAAAATTATAACTCATTCTTGAGTTCAAAACTGATCGTGCCACTCTCTGGATATTCATTCTTCCTCCAGTACGCAATCAATCCAACGAAAAAATCTCCATACTCATTGCCTTCCTTTTGTCGGCGACGATTTTCAGATTGCCTTCCTTTTGTCGGCGACGATTTTCAGCGACACCGGAAACGGGTTTTTTTGGGTAAGCAATAAAATCGCAGTTTCTAGGTTTGTCACTATCTCACTTTTTCACTCTGTCATACATGGTTATGCTTTGTCCAGATTTCGTCCTCTTGATTGTCCTGTTTAGACTGTGCGAGGGTGCATCAACCATCAATTCCATTGTTGCTCATTGATATTGCAATGAATGGCATCAAAACCAATTTATAAACTTTAGATGATTGTTTGTTATGTTTTAATTTTTCATATACAAAAGTAACATATTTTTCGGGGATGATGGGTTTGACATAACATGTTTCCTGTCTTCCAGTTATTCGATTGCTATTTGTTTAATTCTATTATATTCCCACAGGTGCCTGTACGTTCCGATTTAGTGTGTGCATAATTGAATGATTTTTACCATTACCCTATTTTAATGATTAACCAACAATTATAATTTGATGCTTATTGCTTTTTAGCCTGAAAAACATAATTCTATTTATATGGTTATACTGCTATGCTAAAAGGTCTCAAAATTCCAGTGAACAGCTCTCTTAAATTTGCTTCAATAATTAGAGTAGATGATTCAGTTCTAATCGAGCTTATTTAGTGTGAGGTTTACCATGATTCAGAACACCCAGAAGATATCAGCCGTATTTGATGTTGAACATTATGAGTTGGTCAAGATTGACGTACATGCTCTATATAGTTTGAAGCAGGTATGTTTGAAGATCTCACATTTTCCTTTCTGATGTAATGCGAAACCTGTAGTGGAACTTAAATACTAAAGTTGCTTTTACCTTTGATTGGCAACATGTTACAGAAGATAATCTTATGGAGAATTATTTCTTTGTTCACAGTTTGGCCCAAGTGTTCTACACCTGTTTGACATATAAATCAAATTGAATATAGATCTTTGTCACAAACTTAAGGTAAACATCCAATCATCCTATCATTTTATATATAAGGTATGCCATTTTGGTTTGTTGTCCTTAGAATATACATAGTATTTTTATTGCTACAAAGTTATATATGTTTCTGAAAAGTTATTTTCGTTTTTGGAAAGTTATTTTCGCCTTTAACAAATTTGATAGGTTTAAGCTAATATAAGAAATTTATATTCTACACCGGATGAGTTCTAGAGTAGCTTAGAGATATTGAATTACTTTTTCGGATAGTTCATTTGCAAGAGGATATATTCAACTAATAAAAATAAAGCAACAATCTTAACGTTTGCAAGCACATTATATATTTTTCATGAAGACATTAATATCTAATGTCTTATTTTGTAAAACCAGCTTGGACGAGGTACACTTGGCAATGTAGGGAAGGTTTATAGTCTGGTGTTGAATAAATATTTCATGTGATTAATTTTCTATAATGGACGACAAATTTTCAGCTTATATGGTTTTATCTTTAATAATCTTCTTTACCTACTTGATGCCTTTTTAACGATTCGCTTATGTATTTTAGGTTGAAATTAAAAATAACTAGAGACTTCTGCTTTTGCTGTGCCGTATTATTTTCTTTTTGAAGGTAAAATAAGCTTGAAAGTCTATGATTTTTTTCTCTGAAATTAGTGTGTAAGATATCATTTGAATGGTGGAGTTTGAATTTAAAACGGTCGAATAAGTAGTTAAAGTTTTTAACTACATATCACTGAGATTGTCTTATGGAACCAAACTTTGTGTAGAATTACATAAACAACCATGAATTTATTTTTGTATATCATTGGATACAATAGCTCTTGACTTAGTAGTTAGCAGATGATTTTATTCTAAGTAGCAATATTGGTTGTGACTCAACAAAGTTATTTGATGTATTGTATTTTATTTTTTCATGATTTTACTCCTATTTTTAAAAAAATTACTTCGGATATTATAAGGTTAATGTACCGTTTACAAAAACTGAATGGGTCATGAATACCTTAACTCATAATCTGATATATTAATCGCTTTGTTCAATCAACTTCCTTGGTTTGAGTTGTACCCTACTTATTCCACTATAAATACCCAATTTTACTTTACGATTTCAAATTCTAAAGTTTTCAAAGTTTAATATAGTTGGTATTTTAAAGTACTTATCTTGATTACATTACTGTATATCTTAAACACATGGTAGATTTCTTAGCATTGTGTTTACTAATATTGACGTTGGATCACTTTTATCTTATATATAAATAACCGTGCTAGCCATTCAATCCTTGAATATCCTCTAACTCTGACAAATATACCAATTCTATTCAGGTTTGTATTACTATCACAGATATGCAGTATTTTGTTGGAAAGTCCCTCGACATCTTCTATGTGCCAAAAGTTCTCTTTACGATGAAGAGATTTTTCAATTTGTGACTATTTTTTTAAAAAGTATTCAAAATTTACCACCAAATAGAGCTTATTATATATATCTTGATCTTTTGAATAAGATATATGCTAATTACCTTGCGTTCAATTCTTCTATAGGCTACAAACCAGCAATACGTTGGAGCTCCCATAGCTACCAACAAAAACACATGCAGTGATATGCGTGTATTTAATACTGAAGTGTTATATTGATTGCCAAGAACTATTTTGTGTTGTATTACGTGACAACATCTTTCTCTAGGTTATGTACTATATAGGCTGATCCGTAATCAACATGCTAACTTGGTTATCCTGTAGTGTTGTGTCGGATATGGAGAAGTGATTACCTATGTTACTTCGACTCCGGTACGTGTTTGTGCATATTCTAGCGTCGGACTTGACAATATTTTGAATATTTTACTATTTTTAAGCTTAAAATGAAGTGTCTGGTTGTCACACACATGTCCAAGTGTCGAGTATGTCCAGCCATGCCTACATAACCTAGAATATGGCACCAACTAATATCTATCGAAAAGTCATAAGCATAACAGCAGCCGCCTCAGCTATTTCCTTCAATGATTAGACTGTAACTTTTCTCTCCTCAATTTAGCTTCCATCTCTGAATTTGTAGATTGAGCTGCATCTAGTTATTCAGATAGATGCATTTTATTAGGTCTTCTTGCTGTGCATCCCTTTCTGCTACAACTAATATCAGAGTTTCAACATTCATTTTTATCCTGCTCTACTTCATTTTTCTCAAATTCTAACTTCAGTGCCTCAAGTCTGATTAGCTGTAACTCAAGTTCAGACTCTCTTCCGGCTAATTGAGTGTCCATAACCTTTCAATGTAACCCTTCATTCCCCTCCAAGATGGTTTGGAATTTTCTTTCCTTATCCATCAGTTTTGACTTTTATTTCATAACATTAGCTTTTGCAATCTTCAACTCCCTCTTTTATTCTGCTTCATGCTCGCGAGAATCTGATTTTGTTGGCTCAACTATCATTCTTCTGTCATTCTTCTGTGTCCCGATTTATTTATTTTCCACCCATTTTATCATATGTCAGGTGTATAAGAAATGTGTCATGTCTTGCATAAAATAAACTATCATATATTATACACCTCATAATTTGTGTTTATTGCCATAAGTTAGGTTTTTCTTGCATCTGATGGGGTTCCTTCTGATTTAGTCCACTAATTATTCACCAATTTTTTTTGTCTTTGTTTTAGTTATATCTGGAAGTAGTTAAAGATTCCAGTAGCAAGTATTTTTGTTGGATTTGTGATCAAGTTATTCAGTTTAGCTGAGTAGTTATTTATAGTTTAGGTGAAGAATCTGTGTGGTTATAGCTGGTATAAAGTGAAATGGTGTCAAAATCCTACTCAAAGCTCTTGGAGCTTGCCTCGGGTGAGCCTCCAGTGCCGTCTTTTGGGCATATGAGTCAGAGAATCCCAAGAGTTATTACTGTTCCGGGCATATTCTCTGATCTTGATGATGATCCATCAAAGAGTGTGCGCTCTGATGACCCTTCTTCAACCTCCTAACAAAACCTCCTAACAAGATAGACTAATTATGGTGGCTGAAGAGTTTTAAGCATCTGGCTCATAACCAAACTTTCAGATTCAGAAACATCTTTTATCCAAGTAATATATTGATAGTTTTTTTTGTTTATTCTCTTTCTTATTTGTCAGATAAAAATATATCTGTTATACAATATTAACTTTCACGGATCTTACAGTGATGCTATGGACAACTTCAATATATGACTTTAGGATTGAAATGGACAGAGAACGACACAACAACGGTATTGCCATATATCATAATATATTATTTTGGCATTGTAGGTCAGTATTTGAAAGTTTTGTAAATAACATATTTACGCAAAAAAAATGATTATAATTCTATATTTATATTTGTAAAATTAATTTAGTTTTTATTAATGATTTGATTATATTACATATATATGTAAAATCATAAGTTAAACAAAGACTTTCATAGGTTAAAATTATTTATTAATGTTTATTATTTTCTTAAGTATACCTCATATTCTTTTATATCCCTGTCTGTAATATTTATATTTATCTGTTTTATTAATTATTTTATATTTAATTATTTTATCAATGTAAATAATAATAAAAATATTAAATACATTTAAAAATATAGTTAATATATATTATATTATATTTATTTTTGTTATATCATATTATTTTATTAATTACTTAATTTAACTAACAAAGTTAATTAATGTATTTGAAGATAATTATGATAATATGATAAGAAATATATTTATATTATTATTTTGGAATTGATGTTGGAGATAACGTAATAATAAATATTTTTACTTCTTTATATATCATTATTTTAGTTTTATTTTAAATATATTAGAACACCTAATTTTAATTACAGATTATGTGTTATTTTAAGTTAAAGATTTATTTTTTAATTCACATTTATTTTTACTCCATATAAGTTTTTAATTTTATTTATTTTAAAATAATTTTATATTATATTTAAAATTATGCATATACACTAGGTGGTGGGTAACAAATTGTGTCGCAAGCTCTTTGTAAAATTTATTATTTTAAAAATATATTCAGTCGAGTATGCAGTATCACATTTCGATTCATGACTTTTGCTACTCTTCTGAGGAATCCAACCGCATCGGATGCTGAAAAGTCAAATATATCACAAACAAATGAAATAAAATTATGTTGGTTGTCCATAAGAGCCTGATCATACTTAAGTATTTTTGTGTCTGACATTTAAATTGATACATAGATTTATTTGTATAATGCTTAAATTGATTTCTAAAATTTATATGTATTTAAATCCATTCTTAATATAATTTATAAAATTTATGTCTACAAAAGATAATTAATATAATTAAAAAATAATGATATTTAGTTAAAAATAAAATTTTAGAAAAATAATTCACTAAGTATTACTACAATATTATTTTTTATAATTAATAAATTTAATTCAATTTTTAAAATAATTATATAGAATATACATACTAGACTTCTATCAATCATCGATTAAAATTAATCAAATGGTAGAGAAAGGTTCTCTGATATAAAGATATATATAAATCGACAAATAAAGAATCTTTTCTTGGTGTTGAAAATTTATTAATTTTAATAATATATATATAATTATTATAATTTATTAAATAATTTAGGAATCATAGTATATTTAGGGAAATACTATTTCTAGAGCAATATTTTAAATTCCAGAGCAAAAGAGTTGAAAATAACAAAAATACCCTCACAAATCTAATGCAAAGCCCCCTGGATGTATGTGTGATGAGGTTGTCTTTGTCATTTTCATATGTCTTTGCTCTGAAACTAAAAATTATGCCATGCATTTAACATTTCCCTATATTTACTATGTCAAATAATATATACCTGTTGTTACTGGGATCTACTATATAGCAAGATGTAGTTGCCGATGTTCGAACCGGAATAATAATAACAATATTGATGCTAATTTCTTTTTTAAATATAATATTAAAATCAATTTTAAATCCCTTACATTTATTATATATAGGATATAATATGATAAAATAAAGTAAGCCCGTGCGTAGCGCGCAAGTAATCTAGTTCTCAATATATTTATGAGTTGTGTGATTATATATATGTTGTGTAGAGTTAAGTAATCTAGTTCTCAATATATTTATGAGTTGTGTGATTATATATATGTTGTGTAGAGTTGTGGTCCACTTTTACCCCTTAGTGGGTTTGCGAGTGAGAGGGAGTGTTGAAGTATATGATCAATTTAGTCTCCTAACCTAACAGGTTTTGAATGAAATGGTTTCTAACATTAAAACACATCATCAGTCGTCATTGTTAGTTAAAGCGTACTGTTGGCGGTCGTTTTATGGATCTTGACTAGTGAAACGGGAGAATTATAATTGATCGGCCTTTCTTATCAAGGGGCCAATAATGTTGTTTTGAGCTGAGATGGCTTTCTCTGACAACATCTAATCGAAGCAAGAGATGTCTTAGTTCCGTCAAATCCATATCCTATGAATATATGGTGTGTCCGGTCAGTTTTTAAAAAATGTAACCGATGTATGGTGTTAGACCGTTATGGGTGGTCATGCAGATAAAATCTATTTTTTTGTATTGTAATATAGACACTTTTTTTGTATTGTAATATAGACACCGTAAGACTGAAAATTCTATATTAGGTCTGATATAAATTATATATTATATTCACTTTGAATGTTATTGTTTTTTATTCTTCTTTCTTTCTCAATAAAATAAGTAAAATGAAAGAGTAAAGTTAAATTAAAATAAATACGATAATCGATCGAAATATATAATTCAATCGGATATAGTGTCGGTAAATAGCAAATACCGTTATTATGTCAATTGCGTACGTATAGTTTATACGCACGTATATTTAATAATTGATAGATAGATAGATACGTATAGTTAATGATTGATAGATAGGTGTAAGTAAATGCAACAGAACTATAATCCATCAAAATGAAGATAGGATTATATATACTCTAAAGTCAAAATAATAATAGTTGCTTTGACTTAAATTGACCGATCAATGGTACATGTATATCCAACCACATATATAACATTGATTGGTTATTCTCGAAATTAAAATAGTTTCAGTTTTAGAAAAGCTTGGTCATGACAACTAAGCCTTAAACGATTGATGAAAATAATCCATCAATTATAGTCAATAAATAAAAACAACAGTCATTTTGTCTCGTATTGATCGATCATTGACCGATCAATTGATAAAATATTTATACTATCGATCGATTATACTACGACTCCTCCTATATGGACGAGCTCGTCATGTTAGAATACATTATTAATCTGGTTGATGCAATTATATTCCATTGTTAGGAATTTGACCGTATATCAATGGTAGCATATACGATCAATATTAATTTAATTGGATATAGTCCTCCTAATATAATTGATCGAAAAAAATCCAATTTCTTAAAATGAATTACTCTAGATATTATTCTCTCATAGGATGAAACCAGTTAATTTGAAGTTTTAGAATTCTGCAAAATCCAAGTAGTTCATCAATTGGAAAAATTAAATAATAGTTATGCGTATAAAATAAATCATAAAATATATGCATTTCTTAAATCAAGAAATTTAGGAGTATGCAGCTCCATACTCGGGGAGAAATATTATAAATTAAATTAAAAACTGTTGATTAAATCAAATAAAAACTGTTAAGATGACTAGATCTTGTGAAGTTTAAATTTAATCAAAACAATTTTGAGTTATGAGAATAGTTACATTCATAACTGTTAGGATATGTTACTTGATACGCAAAGAATGTAGTGATGTATTGTTATGAAATGTTCTTGTTCTTATATCCTCAACTCCTCTCTTCTATGTCCTCTACAAATATCATGTTTCTATTATGATACAAAAACATGTTTGTCTTATATATAACCATGTTTATTTCATGACAAAATCTACACTTTCAGATAT
>JAUEJK010398620.1:0-15187 GCA_032274865.1 Eryngium alpinum
GTTAATGTCCTAGTGACACGATAAGAGGATGTACCTATAGTGACAGCCAAGGGAATACTCCCTTCTATCCATACCTCAATATTTGCTAGACCGAATATTGCCCCATTGTGTTCATTCAAAAGGATATCTAACCTCCCTAATCGACGGAATGTATCATAGAACAGAACATTTACCGCTTTTCCTTCTTGTCCACGAGAATCAGTCTTCTCTTGATCTGTCAAGTATAGTACCTGCCCCCAGTAGTTCCATTCCTGATTGACTCTACCGAACAAGCCCTCCCAATCCTCTGGTCTCCTTGGTGAGTACCTATTCCATTCCTCATAGGAAACTTCATTTTCAAGTGATAGGTTGAGGCCACTGCCTTGAATTGATGAAGCGCCACCCTTCCCAAAATTGTGTTGTATGCTGATGGGGCTTTCACCACCATGAAATTCACCATTTGCACTGCTTCAGTAGAGCCTTTTCCGAGAGTAACAGGGAGCTTTATGGTTCCCTCAATCGGGACCTCCAATCCATCGAATCCAAAGATTGATATTATAGATGGGACTAGTTGACTTTCCAGATATCCCATCTTCAAAAAGACTGTGAAAGAGAACATCCACAGAAGCTCCTATGTCCACTAGCACTTTCATCACCGGGGTGTTTCCAATCACTGGCATGATAACCAAAGGATCTTCATGTGGATACTGAATCCCCTCAATATCCTTATCGTCAAAGGAAATTACTTGTTCAATACAAGCTCTCTTGCTAGTTTCCCCTATATTTAGAACCTCTCCAATATAAGCCTTTTGTGCTCGATGGCTAGTTCTGTACACACCGGATCCTCCTTCTATTACCATAATTGGTGCCCCTCTGTCCTTGATCCATTGACCGCC
Organism: Eryngium alpinum; assembly: GCA_032274865.1. NCBI lineage: Eukaryota > Viridiplantae > Streptophyta > Magnoliopsida > Apiales > Apiaceae > Eryngium > Eryngium alpinum. Next base: position 876 of record JAUEJK010398620.1, read on the forward strand.
TTTATGTTGAATTCCATAGGATCTTGAATTCCTACTGACGAGCTACGTTCCTGGGATGTCAATCCCTCTTTCACAGATTTGACGAAGAACCTTTATTTCTTGAAGTTTGAAGTCCTCCCCATATCGCATTCTTTTATGAGATCTCCTCATATGTACTTATCCAGCCACCCCTTGCATATGAGAATTTCAAACTCCCTCTTGAGGTTCCAGCAATCCTCTGTATCATGACCATAATTCTTCTGAAATTGACAGTAATATTTCTTGTTAAGCAGGGATGGGTCAAGTTTTATCGGTCGGGGCCACCTGACGTAAGCCTCTGTTTTGATTTCTTCAAGTATTTGAGTTGGGGTTGTGTTCAGTGTGTGGTAAAACATGATTCCTTCTTTCTGAGAAGGTAAACTCGTAGCAATCCCTTTGGGCTCAACTCCATGCTCCCTATTCCCCCACACATTATGCTTTTCGAATCGTTCATCCTCTCAATTACACCGATCAACGACATATGATAGTTCTGAAGCACCAAAGAGCTTCCCTTCACTCCAAGATCTTGGGGAATTTTTCTTGATCATCTCCTGTGATGTAGCGGTACCATTAAAGGTTCTGTTAAGGTCCCCTTCTTTATACGATTCTCTTCAGCTTCCCACAAAGAAGCTCCTCATTTCAAGTTTCTGTACAAGGGGGACCTTATGTGTTTGACAGGGGTCTCATCCATGGTAAATCGGCTGACAAACTTTTGTACGAGATCTGAGAAAGAGGATATTGATCATGATGGTAACCTTGCATACCATAGTTGCGCCTCTCCTTCCAAAGTACCAGGAAAAGCACGACACCTAGACGCGTCTGTTGCTGGCTAAAGTAACAACGCATCATTAAATGAACGAACATGTGCTTGAGGATCTCCTTATCCATTATACTTTCTTATTGCGGGAATCGTGACCTTAGAGGGTATTTTGGCCGTCATAATCTTTTCCATAAACGGAGGATCAGGATTAATTACCTGATGTATGGGTTAATTAGATATCTCCTCCTCTGATGCCTTAAAGGTGTGAGAACTCATCATCTTCAGTAGCTCTCCACCATCAGTTTTCTTCAAAGTAGTTAAAATAGCTTTGTTAATCATAGACTCTATTTTCGCCTCCAGCATAGCATTCCACTGATTGTTCTCAATCAGCTTTCCCTCATCTTGTCCTTCTCGTCTCCTGGTTTGAGGATCAACTTCTCGCGTTTCCTCCAATGGGATACGGCAGTCATGTATCGGAAAATCTTTTTCTTGTTTAACATATAAGGCTCCACCATCTGGACCTTTTTGTCTTTCAATCGGCAAGCTTTTCCTCTTCCGTCCTCTGATCATATACGCTTCAACTCTTTCTTCCTCGGTCCGTTCTTCATCTAAGGCCTCCAGGTCAACTAGTAGCTGTAACCTCTTTTCCTCCTTTTTCCTCTTTGTTTCCGATTATTCTCGGATAGGATCGCCTCCCCTTATAGGAATTTCCTTAGCCATGTCTCGATTGGAACCCATAGTGGCGACCTGAGGATGAGTTCTTTGATGCGAATTTTAAAGTGACAGTGGAGCATCGATAACGGTAGACTCATGGGAAACTTTGCCACCAATAATCTTGAACTTAAGATTCTTACACATTGGTTTCAGATCCGTGACCACAGTAAATTTTTCTCTTCCATATTTTAAATTGCCCCCCAAGGGCTTCCCATACATGAGTTTCTCCATTTATGGCTTCTTGTCCAGTTTCCCACAGACGGCGCCAAATGTTACGGATCAAAATAATAAAACTATGTTTAAGGTTACCTGTCTCTCGTAAGGACTTAATGTTGTTCTCCTGACTCCTTGAACGTCCGCCGAAAAACCTGCAAAAATCGGTGTGGGGTTGTCCCACCGGAGGGACTCGGTGTAAGAATAAGTAATCTGTATGAAATAATTCTCTCAATTAGAGCTAGAATTGCGTACCTGATTTATGAATAATAATTCCCTTTATATAGGCATAGATTAGGGTTTCAGATCTGTATTAGGAATTAGAATCCCCATTATACTTGGTAATTCTCTTTACCTTATCTCTTTATTTACTTGCACCCCAAGTTTAGGAATCATTATATGATTTACCTTATAAATATATTCCCCTATTTAATTAGGGTTTCTACACCTCCTTAATTAATTAGCCATATTGGGCCTCTTGCCGTATTGGGCTTAGTAGGAATTTATCCCCTTTACTATTCAGGCTTACTTGCCCTAATTTAGAATCAGTCTGATCCGAATAATATCTAAATAATATCCGTTTATAATTAATTGGGTTGACCCCTATTTTTGGGCCCCCTACACATACTTTGTTGTTGAGTTTGAAAAACATCAACTAGTGCTCAAGCATCATGATGCACTATTAATTCCACCAACATGATCTTGAATTTATCTATGGCTTTCTTCCAATTTTTAAATCATGTTCATGTGAATATTTCATCCAAAGAAACTGACAATAGTTGGCTTGAAAAGATAACAAGTAAAATAATACGACGTACCATTTATTTTGTTATATTTCAACCAATCAAAGTGAGTAAACTATTCTTTTCTAAAACTCCTCATTGATTGTCCACTTTTAGTTTTTAGAAAATTAAGTCCAAATAGTTAACAATGACCTTTAAATGAATACTATCCTCGTATATGATCTCTAATACTAACAGGAAACTCATCAATTAATATACATTGATTGAGGATAATTTATAAATTTTCTAACATTAAAAAAGAAATAATATACTTCTAACCGATGAATAGATCATTGTGTCGTTATTTAACTTGTAACCACTTCTCTTCTTTCGTTGTTTGACACGTGGACAAAAGCATTTAGTTAAAATAATTTTTTAGATAGTAAAAATATGTATTATTTCCGACAACTATTAATTTTCATTGCTGATTACATTTAAATTAAAATTTTACAATTGTCCGGTGGAATATACGATTTCTATTGTAGTGTGCTAGGTATTTACACTTTCTCTACTTGAAGTCATTATTAATTGTCAATACAAAAATATTTATTTTTAATTTTTTTAAAAATGCATTAATACATATGTATATAGTATATATACACAAAAATAATCATCCTTTTAATTATCCTAAAAAATCAACTTTTATGAAATAACTTAAAATATAATACATTTGGGCTCTGTTTTGATCCACTTATAATAGGATTATACACTACAAGAAAAACGAGAATTTGTGACGGATATATTTGCTCTGTTTGGTATTGATTAAAAGTTGTTTATAAGCAGCAAAAAGCACCTATATAGGTGCTTTTTACTACTTATAAACAGTTTTAATCATTAACAAATAGACACATTGCGTTGAATATGAGAAGTTTGGAACTTGTGACGGAAATTATCATCTGTCATAAAATACTAAGTGATGGATACAAATCCGTCACAAACTGTATTTTTAGATAATATATGTGATCGTTGACTGTTCAACTTTGTGAATAGAAGTTGTGACGGAATGGGTACGTCTAATTATAATTTTCTTTCTTCAAATAAACGAATATATTGCTCTCTCGTTGATGAAAACTAAACCATTTTGCATTTGCGACGGATATTTTCATTGTCCATCACAAGTTGTATTTAATTCCCAGCTACCTCTGTACCTGCCGTAAGCTAAATAATATTTTTTCCCAACTTGTGACGGATTTAAACTGTATCCATCATAAGTTATCCTTATTTTTCATAAACCGTAGCATTTCTTCCTCATTCTCGTTGCGGCTGTCATTTACAAACTTGACTCATGTGTTTACTTTGGCTTCCAAGATTATCTACTATATGTTACAAATTCGTCTTCCCATCAATGTAAGTGTTTGTTTGATTTCTAACTTTAGGAATAATTTTATGTGTATATAAATACAAGTATGATTTAGTTATATATGTATAGATATACAAGCATGATTGATAATTATATATGTTACGGATCAAAAATATAGATTACCTGATTAGCAGAAGCTTGGTGGACGACCTCCTCAAACAGCCGTCGAAAAACCTGCAAAAATCGGTGGGTGGTGGTCCCACCGGGAGGACGCGGGTGCAAGAATAAGTAACGGAATAATTATGCGTATTCTCTTTGAATTGGAGCTAGAATTATGTACCTGATTATGAGAATTAATCCCCTTTATATAGGTGTGATTTAGGTTTTTCATATCTCTAATAGGAATTAGAATTCTATTTAGATGGTAATTTGTTTTTACCTTATTTCTTCTTTCTTGCCAGCCAAGATTAGGGTTTTCCTACCCTCATAAGGAATCATTACTTGATTTACCTTTAAGGATTCACTTCCTTAATTTGATTTACCTAGTTTACTTTATGATTTCTGCACCTCCTTAATTGAGTCCTCCTCTTTGGGCTTTTGTCGTATTGGGCTTGTTTAACTCGAGTTTTATTCTTTTTCGAATCCGGACCCTGCCTCATTGGGCTTCAATATTTCGCTCCCTATTTTTGGGCCACTACATTTGCATCCCTATTTTTGGGGTAATTTATTTCATGAAAATATGATTCGCTTTTCACCAAAAATCGGGGCTTACGGAAATTCTGCACGTTTTTCCCTTTCTCCTTGGCATTTCACGCCAAAGGAGCACTTATTTGCCCATGTTTGGCATTTTTTTTAAGAGGCTGAATCACCTCTCCTTGGCATTTGACGCCATGGAGACCCCTTTCCCCCAAAGCTTGGCGCTTTTGAAGTCTTGATAAGACCCCTCCTTGGCATTAGAAGCCAAAGAGATGTCCATTCCATATACTTTGGCAATTTTAAGGGCCATAGATCTCCCCTTCTTGGTGTTGGACGCCAAGGGAATGCGTGTCTCACAATGTTTGACGGTTTTGAAAGCTTTATAGGGTCTCTTCGTGGCGTTGGACGCCAAGGAACTTCTTTCCTCCTTATCTTGGCGTTTTCTGAGCCTAGTTCTCACTACTCCCTTGACGTTTAATTCCAAGGGGTTATTCATTGTCTCAAGTTTGGCGTTATAGCCCTTGTTTATACTACCTCATTGGCATTACACGCCAAGGGGTATCTTTCTCTTGATTGTCGGGCACTTTTGCCTCTTTGAATATCTCATCCTTGGCGTCAATGAGTTTGCTCTTTAGGCATTTCATCTTCACTTGTTACCATACTCCTTTGGCGTTTTATGCCAAGGAGTGTATTTCCTTGCCTCTTAGGCGTTATGGTGTTTCTCATTTTGTATTTTCAAGGAGTTTGAAGCCAAGGCATCATTTTTTGCACCTCTTGGGTGTACAATATATCGGGTCCACTAGGCGACCATTCGTATCCCTTCCATGTAATTATGCCCTAGGTGAGTTACCTTAGGTCTTCATTATTAAGAAGTCTCATGTTGTCTCATAAAATTCTCAATTGACCATTAAAATTCCTTTTTCTTTCCTATAAATAGGGAGTCTTCTTCCTCATTTCCTTCATTCTCATTTGCATCTCCTCTTCATCTCTTATTCTCCAATCATCTTTTCTTTCAATGGCTTCTTCATCTTCAATTCTTTTTTCTCTATGCCTCTCAAAGAGCTGCTGGCAGAACGCCACCCTGACTTCCTAGTAATGTTCATTTGGACTCCCATGGTCACCCTAGCTCACTTTCCTCTGAGGAAATCAAGTATCTCGCTCTGGCTTTCGACATAACTAAGGATTACGAAGTAATCCTTCCTACCGCTTCCGATCGACCATGCTCCTGGAATGGTCATCTCTGCAATTTTAAGGAATCTCTTCTCCTCGGGCTCAGAGTGGCCCCCAACTCTTTTACCATTCATATTCTCACATAAGCCAGAATTTGTCTGGCTCAGCTCCATCCTAATGGTTATAAGACCATCCATACCTTCCTTGGGCGATGTAAAATCAAGAATATCGTGCCTACCGTGTATATCTTCATAAAGATATTCCAGTTCAAGAATTGCCCCACTTTTCATGAAGGGTGGGTCACCATTCAACATATGGGTAAGATGAACTCTATTTTCTCTACCTCAACCATGGCGGATTCTATCAAAGGGTGGAAGAACGAACATTTCTTCGTCTGCTGGAAGACTGGAAGGTGGGAAACTTTGTTCCGCACTAAATTTAGGACTGCCCATGAGATAGTTGCCAAACGTCTACAGCTTCCCGAAGAAAAAGAAAGAACAGTGAAAGTGCTTCAACAGGATGTCTCTTCTATACATTACATGTCTGTCTTATGGGAAGAGACCTACCAGTCCCTTGGCTTGAGTCATCTATCTTCGGCCGGTATTATTCATGTCTCCCCTTTTCTCGCATTGTCTATATCATAGTTATTTTTTCTCGTTTAACCCTTTATTTTGCTTACAGCGACGGTTTATGCTAAATCCTTGCTCCAGAAAAGAAAGGATCGTGCGGACAATCCTCGTGACCATGAGTCGAAGAGGGCTCTTAGGCGGAAAAAGAAGCTCCCTGCTTAGTGACGCCAATCCTTCAGTCGAGAATCCTCCGATCAATTCTCCCATTGATCCTTCTGCTACTCCTGAAGGACCCGTTCTACGGAGCGAATGGAGTATTCGAACCAATTAGTCCATTGTTTGAATTCCTCCTCTAGCAGAAGAATGGTCTGCAAAGTTCATTACTTCTGGAGATAGGAGTATTCTTGAAGGCTTCTCCTCATCTCTCGTTGGATTAGCGGGCTCTCAGGCCATCGCATTTGTATTTTCCTTTCTTCTTGATACTTCTATCTTTCTTAATAATTATTCTTCTCTTATTCTTTTGATACTCCCCCTTTTCAGGTCAATTGCTATCTTCAGGCTAGCTTTAACACGATGGACAAACTACGAGCTGACTCTTCATAATGCCATCTTCAAGAGTTGGACTTGCAAAAGAGACTCTCCTCCGCTCAAGCAGAAACAGCTTCCTTGTACCAGAAGTATGATACTTTTTATGATGATGGGCTTCTTCTTCACCTAAAGAAGAAGAACAGAGATCGTCGAATTATCAATGACTTTCTTAAGTCTGACGAGTATAATGAGAGTTAGAGGCAAATTGCGGAGAAGAGATATCCCCTCGAACATAAGAGCTGTTGGGACACGGTGTGCCGGGCTCTCCAGGAACAGTATCATTCCTTGGATCTGAGATGTCTATCTGGTTCGGACGATGATTCTTCTTATTCTTCTTCCAAAGATACTACGGAGGAGAATTAAAGATCTCTAGTATATTGTCATTATATGTATTCCATATCTCTATGTATTAAACAATCCTTTTATCAATGAAACTTTTTTTATTTATAGAAAAATCTCCTATTGAAAATACACACTTATCCAACTGTCATAACCTCTCTCAAAGAACTCTGCTATGTATAAAACAAAAATAATCTTAAATTATAAGACCTCTTGGGGTCACATGCATCCTCTGCTTTGGGGGTGATGGGCCCCTTCACCGCTAAGCCATTCATAATCTCCAAAGGCACTGAGAAATTTATACTTCATCTCTTTATAACAACAGATGCTTCCTCGGGAAAAACTTTCATACCAATCATAAGCTACTCCTTTCAAAGTTAAAGGAAGTATTTTGCACTTCAAGTCCTCTTCCACAGGCCAGGCCATCAAAGCTTCTGACACTTCTTACAAATGGAACATAGGATCTTTCGTTCCATCATAATAAGGCAACTTAGGCATCCTGAAATTCTAAGGAGGCACCGCATCATTGATCCTTTTTATGAAAGGTCCGTTCGGAATTACACGAGCTCTTGTGCTTCTTTCAGAATCCCTGCTTGTCATGGGGTCGCTGATTTCCCTCACAGATTCTTCTTCTCTATCCCTCTTTCTTCGATGCCCCTGAACTTCTCATATCCCCTTCTCTGTTGGAAACTTCATCTTGGCATAATAGGTAGATGGTATAGCCTTGAATTTGTAAATCGTTGGCCTACCCAATAGGGCATCATAGTACGTAAACGACTTTACTACCAGGAACGATAATATGCGAGTTACTTGTTGAGGACATGTTCTAAGAGTTACTAATAGTGGTATACTTCTTTCAACCCGAGTCTTAGTGTCATTAAATCCATATAGGGATCCTTAATGGGCATCCATATGTAGATCCACATATCCTAATCGTCGGAAAGTTTATACGAAAGTATATTATCAGATGATCCATCATCGATCATTACATCCGCTAGGGGTTGTCCTCTTACTTTCACTCCCACTATTAAGGGTTCTAACTGGAGAGATTTAGCATACTTCTCATCCTAATCATTGAAAGTGGCTTGTTTCTGGGTGCTTTCTTCTTTACTTGTGGATCCTCTTGGATCTTCCCTTAGATACAAGACATCCCCCATGTTTCATGATCTTTCGTCGCCTTCTCCAAGCAATCTTGTTTTTCTTTTACCTCCCTTGGATTGTTGAAGTTCAACATCTCGCTTCCATAGCTGATCGAGGGATTCGATTTATGCATAATCGACCTTCCCCCAATCATCATGACGGATCTCCTTTTTCCCTCTTGCGAGGGCATTGCGTTCAGATCTCTCCCTTCGAGGGATTCTTTCTTAAAGAATCTTCCCAGACGTCTTTTCCCTATGAGGAATTTAATTTCTTGTTTAAGATGCTGGCAATCCCCGTATCATGCCCATAGTCTTTATGGAATTGGCAATATAAATTTTTATTCTTCTTGGCTGGATCCATCTTGATCTCTTGCGGCCACTTGACATAGGGGCTCCTTTTCTATCTCCATAAGGATTCGACTTCAAGTGGTATTCAAGGGAGAAAAGACTTGTCCCTTACCCTCCTTCGATAATCTTGAGGTGTCCATCTGTGATTTCTTCACTTCCTTATCGATATTTTCAACATCCTTCCTCTTCCGAGGATCTTCTTGATTTATAACCTTCCGCAAAGTTTCTTCAGCAGAGATACACTTTCCAGCTCTATCTTGCAATTCTTGCATGTTGGATGGCTTCTTCTTGGCCAATGACATCTGAAAAGCTTCGTTAGTCGTCCCTCATTGCATGGCTACCATGGCTACAGATTGATTCAGGTCTGCCACCTTCACAACTTGGCTGGTAAATCGATCTATACACTCCATCAAGGTTTCTCCCGGATTTTGAACGATATTCGTTAAGGATTCAGAGCTTCTAGCATGTGTCTTCCCGCTAATGAATTGACTTGTAAATTTATGAACAAGGTCAGAGAAATAAAATATTGATCATGGTGGTAACCTGGCGTACCACCTTTGTGCATCTTCTTCCAGTGTAGCGGGAAAAGCTCGGCACTTGGTAGCGTCGTTTGCGGGTTGCAACAGCAGGGCGTCATTAGATGAACGAACATGAGCGTTGGGGTCTCCCTTCCCATTGTACTTCATGATCACTAGGATCTTTGCTTTATGCGACACCTTAGCCTTCATAATCTCCTCAGTAAACGGGGGATTGGGATTAGCAACATCTCGAGCAGATGCGACTGGATGATATTCCTCAATTCTACATTCTTTCGAGGCAGTTGTGTTTTTTTATTATTCCTTGGAAATTGCTCGGGCCTTGCTTCTTTTCTCAGCTTTTTCTTTTTCTTGGAATCCTTGTGTGATTTTAATATTCATGGCTTCCATCCTTGTCTTCAACAGATATTCTGGGGTATCCCCTTCTCTTGCAATAGCATTGAGTCCACACCACATCTCATTCCATCTTCTAGTTGCTCATCTTCCAGAGCTTCTAAGTCAGCTAAGAGCTGTAACTTCTTCCTTTCGCGCTCCCTTCTTCTTTTCTCCAATTCTTTCGAAGTTGGATTAGCCCCCCCTAAGGAATTTCTGGTTCATCACTGCTACTAGTTTTTGTGGTTCGGGTACTAGAGTGCGTGTGTTGTGGTGGATCGAAGAACGGCGGTGGAGCTCCCGGTATTGTTGCATTAGGGGTGACTATGTCGTCAGTTTTGTCAGCCATTGATTTGTGACTTTTTGTAAGCTTCCCACAGACGGCGTCAAATGTTACGGATCAAAAATATAGGTTACATGATTACCAAAAGCTTGGTGGATGACTCCTCGAACAGCCGCCGAAAAACCTGTAAAAATCGGTGGGTGGTGGTCTTACCGGGAGGACTCGGGTGCAAGAATAAGTAACGGAATAATTCTGTATATTCTCTTTGAATTGGAGCTAGATCGCGTACCGGATTATGATAATTAATCCCCTTTATATAGGCATGATTTAGGTTTTTCAGATCTTTCTTCTTTCTTGCCACCCAAGATTAGGGTTTTCCTACCCTCACAAGGAATCATTACTTGATTTACCTTTAAGGATTCACTTCCTTAATTGGATTTACCTAGTTTACTCTAGGGTTTCTGCACATCCTTAATTGAGTCATCCTCTTTGGGCTCTTGCCTTATTGGGCTTGTTTAACTCGAGTTTTATTTTTTCTAGATCCGGATATGGACCCTGCCTTATTGGGCTTCAATAGTTCGGACCCTATTTTTGGGCCACTACAGTATATATATTATTTATTTATAGATGTATTTTAATCGTAGTTGGATACGTCGTAGAACCATGTCAGCTGTCATGGATTTAACAAATGAATATATTTTTGGGGTTAATAATTTTTTGGATTTTGCCCAAAAAAATTATACGGATAAGAATGGTTTGATTAGATGTCTGTGTGTGTTTTATACAAATTTACATTTCTCAATAATTGTAGATGTTAGGTATCACTTGTATCATAATGGTTTTTATGTGAGTTATATTGTATGGCAATTTCATGGTGAAGTTGTTGGTAGTTGTTCACAAAATGAAGCGATGAATTGTAATGAATTGTTTGATTCATTCGAGATGTTGAGACATGGAATAGGTATAGGCTATTACTAGAAAATTGAGAATTTCAGTGATAAGAATGCACGTGTGGAGGAGCCAAACTTTCTAGCATCTGAGTTTTACAAAATGGTGGACGATGCAGCGATCCTAATTTATCCTGAGAACACTAGATTCACCAAAATGTCTTTCATGACCAAATTGTTGCATTTTAAGCACAATCGTGGATGTAGTGATAGGGGATTTAATGAGTTGATTAAACTCATTAATGATGTATTGCCTGAAAATTACACATTGCCAAATGATTATTATGAGTTTAAAAAGATGGTTAGATGGCTTAACATGCGATATGATAAAATTGATGCTTGCAAAAATGATTATATATTATTTTATGATGATGATATTAATTTGAAGAATTGTAATTATTGTCGCAAGAGTCAGTACAAAGACGTTGTAGGAAAAGGAAGCCAGACCATTCTCAAGAAAATTCTTAAATATTTCCCAAGAAGTCTCTACTTTGTGTGACTTAGGAATATTATATTATGGTTGGTTCACTTTGTTTGCGAAATTATATATTTTGAAATGTTTGGGTGTATAATAGAGTTTAAACAGGTATAATAAGCCCCTCAATATTGGTGGGAAAAAAATAGGTGTATCATATACTTGCGGGTATACTAGCTTGTGACGGATAATTGAATTTGTCACTTGTTTGTGTTTTTAAGAACTTACGACGAATAACCTTCCTGTCATGTATTTTATCCACACTTGTGATGGATATAAAAGAATATTATATCAATAAAATAATATGTGACGAATTATCTGTCACAAATTTAAGAATATAATTACTAAATAATTAAATGAGTCTTTTATCATAATTTCTGACGAATGTGAAACTTATGACGAAACTATTAATTTATTAATTTATGACGGGTCATTTGCGACCAATTTTTTTGGTCATAAATTATACAGTCACAATGTATTATTTGTAATTATTCTGTCACCAATATTCTTTTTGGTTGTAATGTTAAGATGAAAAGTGCTTCATATTTATTTTTTATGTCTATTATAAATAGGTTTTAATCTATCTCAAACTCCAACGCCCTCTTTTTTCTCCACTAAATAGTTTAATTAAAATATAAAATTAGAAATTTATGTAAAATTATAGCTAAACAATCATATAGCATAGTTTAATTTTATTAAACAAAGATGACTAGCTTTCTTCTAATCTTCAATATATTGAGACTGTTTGTGTAATTTTTAATTCTAATTTATAAATTAAAATAAATAATAATATACTACTTATTTCAAACTTATATGCTGAGAACATGCATGATGTTGAATACATAGAAATGTTACTCTACATTGAACGTGATATAAATGAAGAAGTCATTATCACCAAAATAAAATGAAAAGGTGAGTATGAGACTCAGATATGTATGCTTATCTATAAATATATATGAATCTATAAGTAAATATATTTATATAAAGGATGTGGGAGTTATTTAGTGCGACCAACAACCACCAGTAGCATCAATTAGAGACAGAAATTGCTGTCACGCTAATCACGGTTTATATCTGAACCAGATTCTATATATATATATATATCACTCTAGTACTATAATATAAAGCAACAATACTGACAGCACAATAATGTACTAAAAAGCAAGATATGATGTTTTTCTTTTTGGTATTAATTCATTTGTATGTTCATCTTTATGAACATTTGAAAGAAGTTATGGGGCCATAAAGTTTTGGTTTCTAATCCCAGTAAAAAGTGAAGGTGTGGTGGTGGGGTTTTGAGTTGGAAAAAGTAGGAAATAAAGTGGGTTTGGTGAAACATTATTCTTGTACATAAAAAGAATGTTGCTTTTCACTTACATGTATGACGGAATACGATCTGAACAATTATGTCATTGGCTGCATATATATCTAGGTTAGAGTTGAGAACTCTAAATTGTAAGTATTTTACAACTAATTTGATGAGAATTTTGCAAGTTTTTGTCTGATTTCTTTGTCAGAAAAGGATGTTCTGTAGACATGCATGGCCAATGTTTTGCGATCAGCAGTTAGAAATCGGTTTTATATATCATTTTACTGAAAAGTAGAACCGACTGATGACATGACTTTTAAGCGACCGGCCAGTCTAGTTGGGATTGTGTAACAGATGAAACGCAAATGTATCTACATATAAACTGACTATTTATATTTCTGACCGACTCATGTAAAATTGAGAGATTTTACATTTTGAACTGAGAATGAAAAGAATATTCTCATCTTTTGGTCGGATATGCATGAAAATATTAATGTCTATGTTCCTTGATTGAATTTTTCCTTATTTTACCACCTCTCCAGATTAACTATTTAACTAACATGCATGTACAAATTTCACTATGAGAAAAATAGATATTACGTTATAATATCTTAAGTTAGATATTTAATTAATTTATTTTGTTTAAATTTAAAGATATTAAAATTAAATGATTTAATTAAAAATAAATCTCTTATAATATAGAGATTTTTATTAAACAATAGAAATTTATATTAGACATGTCAATTCACTATTCTTAAAAGAAATAAAGATTACTAAAAAATTACAATAATATTTCTACTAAAATAATATAATTTAGTTAAATAACACTAAAACAAACTAAAATCACTTAAGATGGTACATATACATATACATATACATATACATATATATATTGGTGTGAATTGATAAAGTGGAGGTTAATTTTGAATGCTTTTTAGTATGAACCACTGAAAATGGACACAAGTTACTGTAAGTGATGGAATGTAATATGAACTAAAGAGGATGTTTCTTAGTTGTTGATTGTACATTAACTTCACACGAGGAACAATGATTCTTGTATTGTTATGTTTGGGTTTTTGGAATGGTCAATAATTGCCAATAAAGTTGATGTGATTATAAGATTTTATAGATCGGCAGTGTCTGCGCTTTGTTCCAAACTTTATTAACTTAGCCTCCTACTGTACAAATTCTACATATAGGAAACTATATATATGCAATAGTAGTTCTGCTATTCATTACCCTAGGGAGCTCTAAAGTTTGAATTATTGGAAGATTCGTGTGTACTATTTTTCTTCCATTTGTCTTACACACTTGTTCTTTAGTTATAGTGTTTTGAGACACAGATTCCCCTTCACTATCCTCTCTCTCTGGGTATTCTATATATCCATATATACGTTTGTATACATAAGCTAATATATAAGTAGATATAAACATATATACACATTAATGTATATTATATATAGAACAGCAGAAGTCCGGAGAGACCCATATATATTTGATTTTACTAGACTCCTGGAGAAACAAATGTAGTTTTTGGAAAGAAAAAAAAAGATACCGCGCTACTGCTACAAAGTGGTGTTAAAACTGTTGGGAAATTCGTACAATTTCCGTTCTCTGTCTTTGCGTAAATTAAATATATGATATCAAACAAACAATAATAATTGCGGATAAATAATGAAGACAAATGAACACCAAGATATACGTGGAAAACCCCTTAAATGCCAAGGGTAAAAACCACGGGACCAGCTCCGAAA
>JAUEJK010398726.1:0-15174 GCA_032274865.1 Eryngium alpinum
GAGTTGGATAATACCATTAGTTGGTATACCCGTTCAAGTTTTAAACTATTTTTGGGTCCGAAAAAGATTTTGAAAAAGATTTTCGTTTGAGTCCGAAAATCTTTTTAGGATTTTTGAGAAATAGGGAGTTTGAAAGAGTTTGAAAGAGTTTGACCCAGTTGACTTTCGAATGCGAAATATAAGTCTTAGCTAACCTATAGAGAGGGTGTGACTCTTATACGTCTTAAATAAATTTCCCGAATTTAGGATATATCGAAAACACACAAATCAAAATAAGGACTCTACATATTCACACTGTCTTCATTTTAGTACCCCTTTATCTAACCCCAAAGAGTATCGAATTATAATTAGCAGCTTATAATATCTTTTTTTCATCCGACCAGACATTGTATTTATAATAAATAAATTTTTTCAGTACTTGCACTCACTAGAGAAGGTCATTTGTTCGTTCTTGTAGTGGCCCAAAAATAGGGTCTGAAACACTAAGGCCCAAAGTAGGCACGACTCGGATCCGAACCGGAATAAAGCTATTCGAATCAGACTGAGATTCGAGTAAGAATGAGCCCAATACGGCAAAGGCCCAGAATGGTAGGACTTATTAAGGAGGTGCAGAAACCCTAGAATGAATCTAAGTAATTATTGATAAGGAAGTGAATCTTGTAGGTAAATTAGGTAATGATTCCTAAGAAAACCCTAATCTTGGGTGGCAAGAAAGAAAAGATAAGGTAAAGATAATTACCATCTGAATAGGATTACGATTCCTATTAGGGATCTGAAATCCAAATCACGCCTATATAAAGGGGATAAATTCTCGTAATTAGGTACGCAATTTTAGTTCCAACTCAGAGAATACAGAGATTATCCAGTTACTTATTCTTGCACCCGAGTCCTCGCGGTGAGACCACCCCCACCGGTATTTGCAGGTTTTCCGGCGGTTGATTGAGGAGTTCGAGGAGATCATCTTCTGAGGTTCTTCTAACCAGGTACACTTTATTTAGTTTAATATTTTTTATCCTCAACATTTGGCACCGTCTGTGGGAACCAGGACGATAAGCTATTGATGGAGAAATCCATGCATGGGCAATCATAATAGTGAAAGAAAAAAGATTGTTAGCTTCATTGATGATGACTTAAAGGAGGTTCGCTCTTCGTTCGAGGATCCTCTAATAATAACTGCTCGATTGGGAAATCAGTGGATGACGAAGGTATTAGTAGACAATGGAGCTGCCGTCAATATCTTGATCTACTCAGCATTCACTAAATTAGGGTTCCCCGAACAGAGATTGGAAAAGTCAAGGAATCCTTTGATAGGATTTGGAGGGGAAGAAACCCCTCTTAAGGGTGTCATACAAGTCCCATTGGTCCTAGGAGAAGGAGCTACAGAAGAAGCAAGGATTCTGGAATTTATGGTAGTGGAAAGCTCGTCTATATATAATGCAATATTGGGAAGGAATGGATTACATCAATTCCAGGCTATACCATCCACATACCATGAGACAATCAAATTCCCGACTTCCGAAGGTGTGGGAATTCATAAAGGAGATATGAGCATGATACAGGTTTGTTGCATAACTGCAACGAAGGAACGCACAAAGGGAGGAGAAACCCTTCTCATGGCAGAATTAGACATACGAAAGAACTCTCAAGTGAAGAGGGTCCAACCACCTAAAGAATTGATCACCATACCCCTCGATGAAGCAGACGAAAAGAAGGTTACTTATATAGGAACTAGCCTGGAAGAAGAGGAACGACAGAAATTAAATAGTTTCTTGCAGGAAAATCGGGATGTCTTTGCATGGACCGCGGCTGACATGCCAGGAATCGATCCTAATCTAATAAGCCATAAATTAAACATATTGCCTCATAAAAAACCGGTTTACCAGAAGAAGAGAAACTTTAGAATGGAGAGGCAGCGGATTATAGATCAAGAGGCCCAGAAGCTCCTGGAGGCCGGATTCATATGTGAAATACAATATGCTGAATGGGTTGATAACCTGTATTGGTACCTAAACCTAATAGAAAATGGAGGATGTGTATCAATTTCACGGACCTGAATGATGCATGCCCTAAAGATCATTACCCTCTTTCTCGTATTGATGCTTTGATAGATGTCACAGCCGGGCATGAGATGTTAAGTTTAATGGATACCTACAGTGGATATCACCAAATCAAGATGTGTGAAAAAGACATACCCAAAGTATCTTTCATAACTGAGCATGGGTTATACTGCTATGTAGTTATGGCGTTCGGGCTACGCAACTCAGAAGCTACCTATCAACAATTGGTCAATAAGATATTCGCCCGCTAATTGGACGAACAATGGAGGTATATGTTGATGACATGCTGTTCAAAAGCAAGAAGAAGGGATCCCACATAGAAGATCTTGAAGTGAACTTTCGAATATCACGCAAGCATAATATGAACCCGAATCCCTGACAAGTATGCCTTTGGAGTAGGAGCTGAGAAATTTTTAGGGATGATGGTCTCTCAACGAGGGATCGAAGCCAATCCGGATAAGATACAAGCCATCATCAATATGAGACTTTCGACAAACGCCAAAGGGGTACAGCAACTCACAGGACGAGTGGCTGCCCTAGGTAGATTTTTATCTAAAGCAGGAGAGCGGTGTCTACCTTTCTTTAAAGTACTAAAGGCCGCTAAAAAATTTGAATGGAATACCGAATGCGAAGAGGCCTTGGATGGCCTAAAGAAGTATCTCAGCTCTCCCATCCTTTTAGCAAAACCAGAGCAGGGTGACGCCCTAGCCGTATAATTGGTCATCTCAGAGGCCGCCTTAAGTGCGGTATTGGTTAAAGATCAAGGGGGAGTACAACTCTTATGTGAGTAAAGTCCTATATGGGGCAGAACTGAAATATGGAAAGATTGAGAAGATGGCATTAGTTTTAGTTATGACAGCCCGTAAGTTGAGACTATACTTTCAAGCATATACCATCGAGGTATTGATGGACCCATCTCTTCGGCAAGTACTACATAAACCCAATAAAGTGGGAGGTTGGTTAAGTGGGCAATGGAGTTGAGTGAAAATGATATTCGATATCGACCTCGGACGACCATCAAAGCACATGTGTTAGCTGATTTCATTGTGGAACGTACCAAGCTTCTGAAGAGGGGATTGCATCAAAAGAGACAAGCGTGACACTTCCGAAGACAGAAGCAGAAAAGGAACCATGGAGTTTGTATTTTACTAGGGTATCTAATGCTCGTTGTGGATGAGCTGGGGTGATTATAGAAAGCCCTGGTGGTTTCCTTATTAGATATGATGTTACCCTTAACTTCGAGGTAACCAATACTGAAGCTGAGTATGAAGCCTTAATAGCAGGATTGGGATTGGCAAGGTCCCTAAGGGTGGAGATATTGGTAATACGTGGCGATTCGCATTTGGTGGTCAATCAGATCAATGGAGCATATAAAGTACGAGGACCCAAGCTGGAGAAATATGCCGAGATGGCGACGGCCTTACTATCATAATTCGAAGTATGGACTTTGGAGTACATACCAAGGGAACAAAATTTAACAGCAGATGAGTTGTCCAAATTTGCAGCAGGAGTCATTCTGATGGCTTGTGAAGGAAATACATACTCAGAAGCTCGAGATCAACCCTATATAGCAGTGAAGCTAATGGCCCCTATTCTTGTGGAGGTTAATTTGATGGAACACGATCAAAGCCTATTTACTCAGAGGAGAACTCCCTCAAGATCCTGAGCAAGCTAAGAAGATTCAGGGGAGAGCTCCCCGATATGTGGTCATGGAAGGAGTTTTGTATAAACGATCTTTTTCCATGCCCAACTTGAAGTGCCTAGGACCACGGGAATCACATATGGCATTGGAAGAAGTCCATGAGGGACAATGTGGATAATATGTAGGAGAATGGATGCTTGCACAGAAGATTATGAGACAAGGTTTCTTCTAGCCCTCCTTAAAACAAGATGCTATGGAATATGTAAGGAAGTGTGACAAGTGTAAAAAATTCGCATCTATACCCAGGCAACCTCCTAACATACTTACATCCATTACCTCACCTTTATATTTTGCTATGTGGGGCATCGATATGTTAGGACCCTTTCCTCCAGCCTTCGGACGGAGAAAGTTCTTGGTAGTTGTAATTGACTACTTCACGAAGTGGATTAAAGTCCGGCCATTGGCACAGATCACTTCAGAGAAGGTAATTAACTTCCTATGGGAGGATGTTATATGTAGATATGGGGTTCCCCGGATCATTATCACTGATAATGGTAAGCAGTTTGATAATATAGAGTTCAAAAACTACTGTCGAGAGTGAACTATTGAGTTACGCTTTGCAGCGGTAGCGCATCCTAAAGCCAATGGGCAGGTAGAAAGGGCCAATCGGATCATCCTGGATGGAATGAAGAAGATGTTAGATGACGCTAAAGGAGCGTGGGTGGACCGACTACTAAATGTTTTATGGTCCTATCGGACTACTCAGGGAATCCACGGGAGAAACACCCTTTTCATTAGTATATGGAGTAGAGGCGGTCATACCGGTGGACTCAGCTTTGCAATCACCAAGAATTGAAAACTTTGATTAGGAAGAGAACGAAAGCATGCTGAAAATAGAGGCTGATTTAATTGAGGAAAAACGTGAAGAGGCTACTCATAAGGTTTTGGAATATAAGCGGAGAACTTCAGCCTATTACAATATAAGGGTGAAGAAGCGATACTTTGCCAATGGGGATTTGGTACTTCGAAGGCTTGAAGCTACGGGAAAGGAGAAGAGGAAATCGTCTCCAAATTAGGAAGAACCTTATCGAGTAAAGAGAACTGTAGGATTAGGATCCTATCACTTAGAAACCCTTGATGGTGAAGAGTTACCTCATTCATGACATATTACTAGTTTACGAAAGTATTATCAATGATAATGTAAACACAATTATGTAGCAAAAGAATTTTTCATTAATTATAATTCATTAGATATACAAGTAGTTAGGAAGGGGGAGATCTACCCCGCTCCTCGCTAACAAGACTAAGGGAGAGGTTCAACCTCTCTACAAATGGATCAATGGGGCTAGTCCCCGGGTTATGGGGTGTTTGGGTCAAGGCCAGAGTTTTAGACCCGTCGTCATCATCCGAAGCTGAGTTATCATCATCTGAAGAATCTTCTTCATCATCTTCAGAGCCCACCTGCCAACTAAACTCCTCCTCGGTATCCTCAGGATAGGTGAATAAAGGAACTGGACATTTGCATCCCGAAAGATCGATACCAGGATGAGCACGATCAACAGCCGCCATGGCCTTATCCCAACACTCATTATAGAGCTTAGGAAACCATCTCTTGGTAGTGTTTATCTTCCTGTGGCGGTAGAAGCGGGACTTCAGAAATTCCCAGATGACGGTGGTCTTGGAAGTGTGGAGCTTATCTTGAAGGTCTTAATTCACCTCCGTAAGACGAGTCTTGTTGGCCTAAAGTTTCTTTTCACTCTCATCGGCTTGGGAGAGCTCAACTTGGAGATTTTTTACGTTATCTTTTTCAGCCAGAGGAGAATCCAAGGTGCGGACCTGGTGCATAGCCGCCTGGAAGTAACAATTGACCTACGGAAAAGAGGGCCACTATCAAAATCGAGAAATCTTGGAAATATGAAGGATCCGAATAATATTTGAAGAACATAGGACTCTTACTGAGGCCACCACGGGCTCTAACATCGTCTGGATTGGAATTATGGATAAAGTCTTCCTTTTGATGGGGAGTGATGGACCCCGAAGACCATTATTGAGCGAAGGTCATATCCCGGAAAACTGAGTCTTCGGGACAGAAAGTCCAATCCCCTTAAAAGGGGCACTGCTTAAAATAGGAGCAAAAGGAGGAAGAGTTGGTAGAGAATCACGAGTCCTCTTTTTTGAAGACTTTAGAGCTGGAGTGGATGACTGGGAGGCAGCTTGGCGATCTCCTTATCGACTATATGAATAAAATAAAATAAATCAGATCGAAGAACAACTTCATCAAAGACGTTTAGAAAGAAAAAAAAACTAAAGGGAGTACCTGAGAAGAAGGACTTCTTCGATTTCTTCTTAGTATGACTGCTTTATGCCATTGCTCTTGAATGGTCTTGAGAAAAGAATTGAATATAGAGAAGTTTGATAGAAAGTGATGAACTTGTGAATGGAGAGATCCTCCCTCAAGGAGGGTTTATATAGAGGAGGAAGCTGAAGGAACGTGGGAAGTCGTGCCGCTTCAACTACCTAAAATGGTAACCAATCCGTACATGTGTAAACCCAAAATATAGCTGAAGGTAACATCTCTTGGCGTATGCGCCTAATGGGATATCCTAGTGTAAAGAAAAACGCTAAACTAGGCAAGTAATGAATCTCCTAGGCGTACAAACGCCTAGGAGGGATTCAAGTAATAACCCTATACCGCCAAGGTTGGGTGGAAAGAGATCCCTAGGCATACGCATCTAGGGAGAGATACTTTGGCGTTTACAAGTCGTAAAAAGAAATGGATAGTAACTCCCTTGGCCACGGAAGGACTCCATGGGATATTAAAACGTGCTTACGAGCACACCTCTTGGGTCTACCACGCCAAGAAGGAAGAGAAGAAGCCCTTACAAAATGATAAGGCAAGAATGTAAGGAATCCCTAGGTGTACGTGCATAGGAGTATCCTTTTTTAGGCTTGAGAAATGCCAAGATAGGTACCCTTAAACACCCCTTGGCGTCCAATGCCAAGAAGAGTGGTTATTTGATGGTAGAAAACGCCAAGCTAAGGAGAAGGAGAGTGTCCTTGGCGCGTAACGCCTAGGAGACCCTCAAAATCCTAATTTAAACCGCTAAGATGGTATAGATTCATTCCCCTAGGTGTCCGCGCCAAGGAGGCATTGCAATTTTAAGAAGAAAATGACAATATAGGGCAAGTGATCTTCTCCTTGGCGCCCACGCCAAGGAGGTGGTCTAGGAACCCTTCTAAACCGCCAAGATAGGTTGAAAGAGAGTCTCTTTGGTGCCAATGCCAATGAGGGAAAGTACGGACAAAAAATTTGGTGAGCCCCAATTTTTACGACGAAACGGGTCATATTTCCGTGGAATAAATTACCCCGAAAATAGTGGACAAATGTAGTGGCCCAAAAATATGGTCCGAAACACTAAGGCCTAAAGTAGGCACGACTTGGATCCGAACCTGAATAAAACTATCCGAATCGGAATAGAATTCGAGTAAGGATGAGCCCAATACGGCAAAGGCCCAGAACGCAGGACTTATTAAGGAGGTGCAGAAACCCTAGAATGAATCTAAGTAATTATTGATAAGGAAGTGAATCTTGTAGGTAAACCAGGTAATGATTCCTAAGAAAACCCTAATCATGGGTGGCAAGAAAGAAAAGATAACGTAAAGATAATTACCATCTGAATAGGATAATGATTCCTATTAGGGATCTGAAACCCTAATCACGCCTATATAAAGGGGATAAATTCTCATAATCAGGTACGCAATTTTAGTTCCAACTCAGAGAATACATAGATTATTCAGTTACTTATTCTTGCACCCAATTCCTCGCGGTGGGACCACCCCCATTGGTTTTTATAGGTTTTCCGGCGGTTGATTGAGGAGTTCGAGGAGATCATCTTCTGAGGTTCTTCTAACCAGGTACGCTTTATTTAGTTTGATATTTTTTATCCGTAACAGTTCTTAAACGGCTTCTATGTTACCTTAATGGCACATCTCGCTTCAGTTTATATCTTCATTGCAATTCACGTTTCAGTTTACATACATTCACTGATGTAGATTAGACCGGTAATCGCGACAATTATATATCGATATTTGGCTATATTGTTTATCTTGGACGTAACCCCATCTCTTGGAGTTTGAGAAAAACGAGCATTTTCTCGCTCATCTATTGAGACTAAGTTTAGGGCAGTAACTGACACTATAAGTGAGGTTCTTTAACTCAAGTTTGTACTTACTAAATTATGCTTCTTTTATGTACATATGTTTATTATTTACTGTGACAACTTAAGCATTATAAACTACTCTGCAAACCCACTCTTTCACTCTCGGATGAAGTTTTTAGCCCTGACTTTTCATTTTGTTCGCGAATAAGTTCAACTTGGAATATTATGTATCACGCACATCTTTGGGGATGATCAACTAGTAGATATCTTAACCAAACCACATATGTGATGTGATCTCAATTTTCTCTCTTACTTGATACGATCGGTCTTACTCTCTAGAAGTCCGTCTTGCAGGGGGCATGTTGAGGATAAACCTGAACCAACCAACGAACTTGCTTATGAATAGTTTGTACATAAAATTTTATTATTAATTAGTTGCTTGTTAAGTTGTTTTACTTAGCTGTTATATATGTATTTATCTTGTTTTTGGATTTTAGGACTCTCATACTGCAAGTTTAAAGTTGTGTATATATCTGATAAATTTAATGAAATGAAATAACCAATTTCACTCATTTACATCTGACTGTGATGGCAAGAGTAGTTATGATAATAAAAAGTTGACTAATAAGAAACACAAAAGTATAGTAAGCATGCTCACTCGATGCAGATGACGAGAAAATGAGAAAAAAAAGGTTGAATTAAAAACCAAGATGTTCTTCCAGCTCACGTGATGGTAACATTAATGAAAATGAGCATGACTTAAGACAGGGATTGAAGATGAAGTGTAACCAACAAAAGAATAAAAATTATGACGAGGAGTTGGATTCCACATATTTCAGATTATCATATGATAAGGATAATACTGTAGCCAGACAAGGAATCATGTAGAGAAGTATCACAAGTGTTGTCGACAATATCATTCAAGTTGTTCAGGTTCCTCAATAGATGGGGAGGGGCACATGTCAAGAAAAGTTGGATAAAGTATTCCTATATGAACTCATCACAGGTAAGCGAAATGACCAATAAATAAAAACCTCCCGAAAGTTGGCTGAAACTTTTGGATTGGATAAAGCGCCATTTGTCAGACGCGTAGAGATTCAGGATGGTTATAGACCCCAAACTTAAAGAAAAGTATTTTCTGATGTCAACCGATAAGCTATAACTTGTTGCCAACTGGTGCTTGTCCAAAATTCGAAAATCGCGGTCAATGATGAGTTAAATATTAGAAATAGTGAATTGGATCCTAGATCCATCAGCGGAAACAAGCACTTCTTAACTAGCTGTTACACATTCAGTTCTCATTATAACTTGGATGGAAGTTAGTCATGATAAAAAAAAATGGAGAGTTAATTATTAACGTGAATGTGGACGCAAAAGTTTTTGATAACATGCTTATGCAAATATAGAAGATAACTATAAATAGCTTATGAAAAGTAATTAGAATAGCAAATTATTGGAATCTATAATTGATAACATCATATTGAAGTTGAAAAATATCAAGAAACACTTTAACACACCTAAAGGTTGACTATCAAATGTTATACATATCTAGACTTCTCAACAAGGCGAGATAAACAGATAATCGTCACTAACGCGCCCCTAACAAGGTAGCCTAGTTTTGCCCCAAGTGATATGGTAAGGTACAGAATTTATATAATCTCCGTAGGAATTCCCGTCTATGTATAGTATATAAATTATATATATATACTTAATTTATTAAATATTAAATATATATAAATACATATATATATATATATATTATTAATTAATAGCTTTAATTTTGTACTATAAATACATTAATTTGTAGAAACATAAATGGTATATAAATTTTTAGTTATTTATTATATATTTTATTTAACATATTATTTTTTATTTATAATTATTAATCAAGCCAGGGTAAAGAAGAAGGATTGCGGTAGATTTGTGACAACCAGAATAAAATTATGTCATATCTTTTATAACATGATCCATATTACATATTTCATTGGGGCGTTCTCTTCACAGGGACTTGCTACATCGGATCTTGGGTGTAGTGAAAAATATGCAAGGGTCGCTAGGTCGTTGCCCGGAAGCAACGCGTTACATCGACGCCCGGATGTAGTATCAAATGAGGAAGGGTTTAGTAGGAAGAAACTAGTGTGTCAAGAGTATAAGATTCGTTTAGCTTCTTGAAATATAGATTCCCTTACATGTAGATTATCAGAGGTAGTATAAGTTATTTGTAGGAAGAGAATTAGTATATTATGCGTGCAAAGTGGGTTGGGGAGAAACTCAAAGTTATTAAACTATGGGGTTATCAGCGTTGGTATACAGGAAAATAGAAAAACCAAAATGGGGTAGGTGTTATTATTGAGAAAAAGGTTATTGGAGGACGTGGTTGAAGTAAAAAGAAAGGGGGATAGATTTACTAGTTAAACTTGTCTTAGAAAAAGATATTATTAACATAGTTAGTGCTTATGCACCCCAAATAGGGTTAGACGAGACAAGTAAATTCGAGTTTTGGGAGGACTTAGAAGAGATTTTATAAGGGATACCTCAGGCAGAGAAGCTTTTTATTGGAGTCATCAATGGACATATAGGTTCTAGGAATCAGAGGTATAAGAGTGTCTATAGAGGTTTCGGTTACGGGGATATGAATGTTGCGGGTACCTCGATTTTAGATTTCACAGTTTCTTTTAACTTGGGCCTAGCCAACACTCGGTTTAGGAAAAGAGTATTCCATCTAGTTACCTTTAAGAGTGGGTTAAATGAGAGTCAAATAGATTTTTCCTAACTAAGAGGTTTGATAGAAATAGTTTTCTAGACTGTAAGGTAATACCAGCGGAAAGTTTTGTAACACAACATAGAATCTTAGTCTTAGATGTTCGGCTTAAAAGAGGAAGTGTAAGGACTAGCCGTTTCGCAGATCATAGGATTAAATGGTGGCGATTACAGGGATATGAAGGAGCTTTTGTCGATCAAGTAGTTAAAGAAGTAAATTGGGTCCTAGAAAATGATCCAAACACGACCTGGAGTAAGATGAAAAAATGCATTAAGAAAGTAGCAAAAGATCTTGTAGGTGTTTCGAAAGGGGGTACGGTATCAGGTAAAGACACATCTTGGGGGAATGAGGATGTGAAAGAGGCCATTAGAGTCAAACAAAATGCCTATAGAGATCTAAAGAAGAATAATGATGCATCAATTTTGAAAAATATAAGAATGTAAAAAGGGATGCAAATAAAGCTGTTCGAGAGGCACGAGATAAAGTGTACAAGAAGTGGGATACAAAAGAGGCAGAAAAAGATATCTATATAATTGCTCCGGCCAAAGAGAGAAAAATGAGGGATCTTGGTACGGTAAAGTGTATTAAGGATGAAGGTCAACAAATGTTAGTTCGGGATGAAGAGATTAAGGCGAGATTGATGGACTATTTTGACAGATTATTTAACGAGTGTGTCGGTCAAGAGTTTGGTGAACTTAATATTCAAGATCATAAGACAAATAGGAATTCCATGCATATGATTAATGAATCCTTGGTTAGAGAGGCTTTAAAGGGAATGAAGACAAAGAAAGCGATTGGACCAGATGAGATCCCTATCGAAGTATGGAAATATTTGGGGGGAATAGGTATGCGATAGCTAACAGATCTCTTTAATAAAATTTGGAAGATTAATAAAATACCAGATGAATGGAAGAATAGTACATTAGTGCCTCTATACAAGAATAAAGGTGATTTCATAGTTGTTCCAATTATCGTGGAATCAAACTCATTGGGCATACAATGAAACTTTGGGAAAGGGTAGTGGAACATCGATAAAGAAAATTGGTGCAAATATCGGAGAACCAGTTTGGTTTCATGCCGGGAGGTCAACAACGGAGGCTATCCACATACTCCGTCAACTTATGGAGCATTATAGAGAGGGGCATAAAGATTTGCATATGGTTTTCATTGATCTAGAGAAAGCCTATGATAAAGTGCCTAGAGAAGTTTTATGGTGGATCCTAGGTAAGAAAGGTGTCCCTGTAAAATATATTAACATTATTAAGGATATGTATGATAGAGTGTCAGCAATGGAAAGAACTTGTGGTGGTATGACTAGTGAAATCATAATCACTATTGGTTGCATCACGGGTTTGCCTTGAGCCCATTCTTATTCACCGTAGTAATTGATAAGCTGACTAGACACATTCAAGATGGGGTACCTTGGACAATGTTATTTGCAGATGATATTGTCATAATATATTAGATAAAAGTAGGAGTTAATGCCGAATTAGAGTTGTGGAGACAAACCCTTAAAGATAAAGGTTTTCGATTAAGCCGGTCGGAGACAGAGTATATGGACTGCAAATTCAACTAGGGTAGGACTCGTGACTCTAGTACCGTCACATTGGATGGGCATGAAGTGCCAATGAGTAGTCAATTTAGATACCTAGGATCGATTCTGCAAAAAGATAGAGAGATAGATGGTGAGGTTAATCGTAGAATTCAGGCAGGTTGGTCGAAATGGAGAAGTGTTATTGGAGTTCTGTGTAATCGAAACATGCCGCAAAGGCTGAAAAAAAAGTTCTATAGAATTGCTATTAGGCCAGTACTACTCTATGGGACGGAATGTTAGGCTCCTAAGAGAAGCCATATTGGTAAAATAAGTTTAACACATATGCACATGCTTCATTGGGTGTGGCTATACTTGGAAAAGATAAGTTAAAAATGATGACATTAGAACCAAAGTTGGAGTAGCTCCTATAGAAGAAAAGATACAAGAGCATCATTTGTGATGACTTGGACATATGAGACGTGAACATATAGGCGCACCCGTTCGACGCATAGAGACTTCAGATTTAAAAGAGCGAAATGACGAGTAGAAAGGACATTGGGGGAAGTTATTCGTAAAGATTTGGAAGATAAGAGATTGACCGATGACTTGGTGATGAACAAACGTCAATGGAAGAAGATGATTCATATAACCGACTTGACATGATCCCATATATGGTTAATGTTAGCATATCCTAATTTTATTAGAAAAATACTTAGAATAATGATCCTAATGAATTAAAGATATGTTAATAAATAAAACAGAGCAGATGGGACGGAGTTAATGGAACGACAAAAATAAGGATCAACTAAAAATTCCCCCTACAAATATGAAACAAAAAAAATTATATAAAATGGATATATAAATTCAACTCCTCATCCGTAATCCCCCACCGAAAACCTCAGACATATTTGACTCATGTGCATGCGTTTTTTTTCTTTCGTTTCTTTTTCCTTTATCGAGAACCTTAGAGCGCGTGTTTGCTGGTTTCTGTGCACGAATTATTTTTCTTTGATCAAATTTTCTGATGCAGCATCTAGTAATCAATTTTTTTAATCACTTTATCCCATAAATTCTAGCCTAGTGGATATCTCGCTCCTCCTGATAACATGTGCAGAGTTCGAGACTGAAAACTCTATGTGTGTGAATATCTAAATTTCTAAAAGTAAATGATATTAATTTTTTTTAATTAATTTAAGGATCAGAACTTTCTTAATATTTCTTAATCAAATTTACTGTGTATACGTGAATATTAAAATTTCTAAAATTAATCGATAATTTTTTTTAATCAATGTAAGGATCAGAACTTTCTTAATATTTATTGATCAAATTTCAGAAATAAATTTAGTACGATAATATAACATTTTTCTTTAAAATATATATATACAGTGGCGGATCCAAGGGGTGGGCAGGGTGGGCATCTGCCTCCCCTTGGATAAGGAGTGAACTTGTAAATATAGTATTCATTTTATTCAAACAAGGTGCCCTTTCTCGGTTGGTTAAGTTGTGTCCCTCCTATACTTGAGGTTTACAGTTCGATTCTTCCCGTTACCGAGTTAATTTTATAATGCTCCCATTGGATAAGGAGTGAACTTGTAAATATAGTATTCATTTTATTCAAACAGGGTGCCTTTTCTCGGTTGGTTAAGCTGTGTCCCTCCTATACTTGAGGTTCACAGTTCGATTCTTCCCGTTACCAAGTTAATTTTATAATTCCTTTTGCTAAAAAAAGCATGTTTGACATGCGTTTTGAACCCGGGTCTTGTAAATAAAATATATTCACTTGTTGTAACCATCTAGGCTACATAAGATATGTAAAATTATCTTCTTTTTTTTAATAAACCATTCATTTAATAAAAAGGGGTTACAGAATTGTTCAAGATAGACTAGCCCAGCACAAAACTATCCATTTGGGCTATCTAACTATTCAATTTAAAACTAAACTAACCCCATCAAACCAATCTAAAACCCGAGCAACCCAACATTATTCCAAACTAAAACATCCCAATTTTAACAGCAAAAACCCAATAAAGACAAAAGCCTAAAAAAGGGACTAGCCCGATTCCATTAATCCATCAGTTGATCTTCACCAATTTCTTCACCAATAAAATCCATCGGTGCATTGTCCTCCGCTGGAATCTGATGAACATCCCCTTCCAAAACCACAAAGTAGCCCTCCCTAAACACTACTTTAATTTTTGTCTTTTTGAATTCCAATGCAATAATACAAACTGGTTAAATTCATTTTTATCCAAAACAATTTATACCCATCCATATACTCCTTTTTTCCTCAGCAAACCTTGTTGGGCTAACTCATGGGCCCCTTTGTTTGCTAATTTTCTAATATGATGGAATTGGCCCAAGTGTGATGAGAGAAATTTTTTTACCTCAAAGGAGACTGAGCTACGGACCAAAGTAAACGGATTGCAAGCCTTCTTTGCTGTGTTGATCAGAGATTTTGAGTCCGCATAGAAAGAGAATTCCGACTTCTTAATATTCCTCTTTAAAATTTCTCCCAGTACAAATAACAAAGAATTTTCTTCAGCTTCTAATGCAGATTTTGCATTAGAAGGACAAGAAAAGATGAAGACTAAGATTCCTTCTGGATTTTTGATGTAACCTCCAATACTTGCATGAATAGATTCAATATTTTTTTGGTTCCAAGCTCCATCTGTCCATACTTTCCAACCTGCATTTTTATTCACGATGTTCCTGTAGAGCAACCTCTCCTTTATAATTCTGTTGTTGCATAGTTTTTGAGGATTCTGGAACCATAAATCCTTTCGCTCATTAGTAACTAGGGATACTGCTTCTGCCCACTCAAAGGATCTATATTTGATGATAGTTTCAAAGGAACTTCTCTTCACTTTTTGTTTTTTGAAACCAGAGTCATTCCTAGCAAGCCAAAGGGTCCATAATGCTGCATAGATGCTTAAGTTCCACCCTTTTTTTTTTACCCAAGTAGAGCCTCTGAGCATCATCCATGACCATGGAAGCACAGTATCAACAGTCCAATCCAGTTT
>JAUEJK010398830.1:0-15169 GCA_032274865.1 Eryngium alpinum
ATGAAACTGTGGCAATCTCATTGGCATTGCATGTCTGATGACATTATGTATAACCATCGTAAATCTAGAAATGGCGCGGAAAGACCATTGACTGACCAACAGCTTGAATACTACACACTTGCAGGTATTTATTTTTTTAAAATGTTCCATTGGTTTTACTCTTTAATAAGTCTTATGGATTTACATTACTTGACTAATTCTTCTTACTATATTTTTTATGTCAGTAATAGAGTAACAACCTATTAAAATAGTTTCAAACTGTGTTCCATTCTAAACTTACAGATTATGTTGTTGTACCATAAATTGACTTATGCTTCTCTGTATTTATTATAAAACTTTGGTATATCATACATTGCATTTTAGTTTATTTTAGTCAGATATGAAATATGAATCTAATATTTATGTTGCTGTTACTTTTACTATTATCTACAAATTATATCCCAGATATATATTAATATGTTATAATACCTACATATCTATATATTTTACTGCAGAGATAGAGAAGCTTCTGAATTCTGTTGGAAAATCTATCAACAACTTTCCTCCTCTTCCAATGCCTCCAACAAATTATTTAGACAACCAAAAAAACAGATTGGTTGTAGAGGAAACTTCGTATGACTGCAATGAAATGAGGTTGCAACATGATGAGCTTCTTACAAATCTGAATACAGACCAAAGATCTATATATGATGAAGTGTTGCTCTCTGTTGAAAAAAGAGACGGGCAGTTATTCTTTGTATACGGAAGCGGAGGCTGTGGAAAAACTTATTTATGGAGAACTCTTATATCCAAGCTAAGGTCAGAGTCGAAAATTGTTCTTCCAGTTGCTTCTTCAGGTATTGCTGCCACATTACTACCCGGAGGCCGAACTGCTCATTCTAGATTCAAAATTCCAATTAAGCTTGATGAATCTTCGACATGTTCTATACGTCATAATTCTGATATTGCAGAATTAATCAAGCAAACCAGTCTTATTATATGGGATGAGGCGCCAATGCAAAATAGGTATGTATTTGAATCTCTTGATCGTACACTTCGTGACATAATGAGATCTGTCAGTCATGATTCGTACCATAAACCCTTTGGTGGTATTACTGTATTGCTTGGAGGAGATTTTAGACAAATATTACCCGTTGTTCTTAGAGGTTCTAGGAGTGATATTGTATCTGTATCTATCTCACATCTCCATTATGGAACTTTTGTCGACTATTTTATTTGAGTCAGAATATGCGACTCACTAAAGGGAATTCTTTATCTGATATTAAGCGCATCCAATCTTTTAGTCAGTGGGTATTGGATGTTGGAGAAGCAAAGGTTGAGACTGTAAACAAGGATTCTCCTGAATTCGAGTCTGTTATTAAAATACCCGATGAATACTGTATCATTACTGAGCATGCTGATATTGATTTGCTTATTGAAAAAGTATTCCCTGATCTAGAATCTAATTATATGGATGTTGATTTCCTACGTACAAGAGCTATCTTAACTCCCAGAAATAAGATTGTTGATCATGTCAACAACTTAATTCTTGAAAAATTACCAGGTCAGTCATTTACCTACCTAAGTACAGACACTGCTACTTTTCCTTTTGGCGGTAGTGAAGAACTTGCGGCTTCCTTTCCTGTTGAAGTTTTAAATTCAATGAAGTTACCAGGAATGCCTCCACATGAACTGATTCTTAAAGAAAATGTTATTGTCATGTTATTGCGGAATATTAATCAGTCATTGGGTTTGTGCAATGGGACAAGATTGATTGTTAGAAAGTGCCAAAAGCATACAATTGTTTGTGAGATTATAGGAGGTTCACATGCTGGAACTCAGCATCTTATCCCTCGAATGGAGATTACTCCATCTGAGCACATTTATACCTTCACATTAAGAAGAGTGCAATTTCCTCTCCAAATTTGCTTTGCAATGACCATTAACAAAGCTCAAGGACAATCTCTTCAGATAGTTGGATTGTATTTACGTGAAGCTGTTTTCTGTCATGGACAGCTGTATGTTGCATTGAGTCGAGTTACATCACCTGATGGTCTTATTTTATTTATAGAGTCTCCTGAAGGTGGAACAACAACTCTTACCAAGAACATTGTATTTGAAGAAATATTTTATAATTTATAAATGTACTATTTTTCTAACCTTTTCTTCTACGTGTTTTATTAGATTATTTAAATTCAGTTATATAAATTGATGTTAAATATTTTATATAAGTTTTTATTTGCAAGTTTTCTTATTGTTCTCACAAGTGGTCTTTTACTGTAATCTTCCTCATTTTCTTCACCAGTTGTTCTTCGTGGTTTTTATCAGAAGATTGATATAGTGAAAAACATTCGTTTCAGACTTCAGAGTTGATGAGATATGATTAATAGCAAAATGTTTCAACTGCTTTGTTTATTTCTCTTATATTCATTGATTAAGATTGAATGCCTGAATATGTATGCTACAGTACAAGTAGTGGATAATATATTACAAAATTATTTGTTATGTTATTTTTTGGGTATAGGTCGATGTTCACAGATCTGACATTGATGGACTCTGTTTAGTCCTTGAAACATAATGAGTTTCAGATTCCTGTAGTGGACAAATATTGGTCCATTTAGAAGCTAGATAATGGACATATTAATAGTGAAAGAAGATTTGTTTCTATTGAAAGTTACCAAATCCCACAGATAAAAGCCACTCAAATTCATCAATGAACAAGTTATAACTGTATGAAAATAATTCTTATAATTGTAAAGTGGAATTATCCGGCACAATATGATTCCAGAATTTACCCAGTTAGCAGATAGAACTCCCCAGATTATTAGTTTGTTAAGGAAGTTCGTTGTGTCTATATTTTCTACTACAGGAGAAAGGAAAATCATTAAGTCAAAAAATAAGAGCTTCTGAATGAAATTCTCCAACCTTCAATACAAACAAACTTGAATATGATTCTAATCCTGATATTTACAGTCAATGACTATTAAACTGATGTGTATACAACTGAAAAGACAGTACTAATACACTATATCAAAAAAATAGACCTGCAATATGAAATTCAGGAACCTACAATACAAACAAACTACAATATAAAGATAATTAGGCCAAAACCAGAAACAGGATCATAATCCTGATATTTTCAAATTCAGACCATCAAGCTGATATGATCACACTACTTCACATACGTAAACTGAGGTTCACATTAAATCATACTATTAACTGACAAGATTAACTAAATAAAAATAAAAGAATGCAACCTCATAAGTGTATGTCAACAAATCACCAACAGTAATAAACATTATGCATAAGTTTAACTAACTTCGTTACTTAATAATAATAAGGTTCACATCGTTCTGTACTGAACACAAAATAATATTACCAAAATACATTACGAAATCAAAGTACTTTCGACGCATCATCCATAACTAAATGTTCCTAAAATATCTACTTTTATTTTTACCCATATCGGTCGATAGTTACCAGAAATTCGGGGCTCTCAGTATCTAGATACTGAAATGTCAACACATCATTTGGTCGTATTTCATTATCATCACAAAATATTTGCCAATTTCTCGACAACCTCGGAGTTGAGCTGTTCTTCAGAACTCTTACTATCCATCTTCTTTCTCCAACACGTAGTATCACTGCATCACCAGTCTGCCATTCACCTTCACGTTTCTGAATATCAGAGTTTAGATACTGCAAAATTGGTATAAAATATGTTAATATGCTTCCAGAACAGTTGTGGTTACTAAAAAAACATTTGTAAGTTTACCATTCCATGACCGTGTCCATTCAAATGAGATTCCCTCATAGTGATATGGAATTCAACTAAAACATTGTGTCGATTAGGTGCATTGAAAGGCTCCTGGACACCATCAACTTGCAAGTGATCTTCTTCCATTTCCAGGACATCGGGCATATCAACATCAGTCAAAATTTCTTCATCTGAACTGTCATCTAATTCTAACAAGATTAAAGCAAAAAAATACATTAATCATTTATTGAGAACAGAATAACATCGTTTTGTAATTATTGACTGTGATTCCAATTTACCTGACTCAACTACGGCTGACCATTCCTCATTTATATACCAATGATCTGCGTTCATGTATTCAATTGTCTCTCGGAAGTTTAGATCAAATACTTCTGTTCCATCACTTTGAAACAGTTTTAGAAATCCTTCTCTGTCTGATAGAAACTTAAATATAATTGTATCATTAAGTTCCACTCTCATAACAACGAGAATTCTTCTAATATCCAACATTTCATTTCCTATGCGCAGAGAAACAAAGTCCCACGAGTGGCTATACCAATGCACTAATCTGACACTTCTCAACATTTCTGCGTATGTATTAATGAATCGCCTTGGAATTATCTATTAAATGATAATTATCATTTTCAGTTACAAATCAACATTATAGCATGACATATATAATTTAGATTTCAATATCTATATATTTACAAGTAAAATAATACTTACGATACGACCAGTTTCACGACTTTCTTCTGTCACAAAGTGATAGAATGAAGTCTCATAATTCAAAGTTCCTACATAAAAATAAAACAAATATAAATATACTTCAATCTACATTTACTTTTCGAATATTTGATTTTCAATTATTACACATTATTATAGATTAGAAAATATACCTGTTGGTGACTTGATGTCCTTTCATTGATTCCTCCTACATTGCATTGATTTATTCTAAAGATTTCGTTTCAATTGGAATTTGGGAAGGGGGTCATAGAAAGTTAAAATAAGTTGGTCCCTCGTCCCGGAATGGGCGTCAACTGGAAGAAAACGGATTAATATTGGTGGAAGATCGAAAAGTTGCTGCTATGAATCATCATCTTAGGTTTGATGTAACAAAAGTGAACTTCAGCAGCTTCATTTTCTTGATAAAGGACTAACTTATCATTTCTTTGAATTTGTATAGCATGTGCAAACTCATGCCAGCCTTCTACAAAGCTACAAAAAGTACCGCTGATTCCTCGCTCAATCTTGATTTGCCAGCGATGTGGTCCTACCACAAAACTTATGTTCTCCCCATTGTTCCAGTTAGCATATAAGTCAAAATGATCGATGTCTAGAACCTAAATAAAGAGTTGTTGTACCAACATTAGTACAAAAACTATTACACATTTGAAATAATTTAACTGCGCTAATTTATTTATATAAACTTACTAGCTTCTTGAAACTTGATCTTAGATAGTGGCTTTCAACTGCTACCTCATATGTCCTTAAGATACCACGACCTGTTAAAAGAAGTAATGCTTTGGAATTAGCTGCTTCTACCTCTATTTCTACAACTTTTCCATGTTCTGTATCTCCATCCTCTTTTGGGAAACATGAAGGTAATGTATTCGTTGAGTAGTTGGCCTCTACGCCATGTGGAAGTATTACAGTTACTTGAAAGATATTCTTCTTATAAAATTCAATGTAAAAAAGAGAATAAAGCTTGATCCCATGATTCTGAAAGAAATGATCAAGGCCTTCTATGGTTCTGCCGCTCCCCATATAAACTCTTTGCCATGTAATTCTTTCATTGCATACTACCTTTACCTTTTTGCCATTAAGTTTCTTTCTTATTGACCAATGAACCATCTCTGGAATCCTCTGCAAATATATAGAAACCAATCACAAATTACGTATACATCAAACATATACAATTATTGCAGAAAAATCAATTACGATTAACTGAGAGTTTCGATTACTTACTAATAATCCATAATCTCTTTCGTTACTATGACAAGACATAAATGTGATTTCTGGATTTCTTCCTTCTGCATTGTAAACTCAGTCATTTGTGCAGATAATATGAACAAATACATTGTCAATTATTTGATATTTAATTCAACTATAATAACTAGGAAAAGTGTGTTACCTAACAATTGTTTTTCTTTCCATGCCATTATGCCATCCATCTTATGCTTCTTCTATGTTATTGACTGAAAAATAAATAACAGTATCAAAAAACATATTATTCCAGATTTTTAACCTATATAGTTCATATTTAATCATGTACAAAATAGAATAATTATGTACACATTTATCTAACATTGAAGGAACAAATGTACAACAAATATTATCACCGATAGTGAATGTTTGAAGCAAACATAGATTTATATACATCAAACTAATAATCACTTAATTTTTTTCTTATTACAGTAAACAAAAAACAGAGTAAATTTCATGGATATTTTAAATTCTAACAAGAAACCAATACTACACCTTGAATACCACAAGATCATATGGAATCCCCAATTAGATCCTAAGAATCTATACACTTCTAATCTAATTACTATGTATTCAACAATAATTTTTCTAAAACAGGTTTAAAACATGTAAATCTATTACATAATACATAAAAAACAAATATCTATTACAATATGCACTCAAATCCGTTGCATAAAACTTAATCAAGCCTGTTATTCTAATAATCTCCATATTTTACAAGTTACCAAGAATTTAATAAACTTTTGTTTAAACATATATTGAAAAGAAAAGATTGACATGCAAAACCCTAAAATATACAAACATATAGTTTTGAATCAATAATAAAGCAATAGCAGATTTGAGGTAAAACACATACATACCTATATTTCTCCAAAATATCTAACATAAGCAATGAAGATCACCATTAAGACATACCTTAGATTCTCCAGGTCTGTCTTTCTCCGAAGAAGATGTTGTACACTGATAGTACTTCTTCCAAAGTCAAAATTTATTTATACTCTCTCCCTTTCAATCCTTAATTACACTTTTATTGGGAACACAAACAATATGTATTTTATCACTTAAAATATAAGTTCAAATAAGAAGATAAATATATAAGTAAACGTGTGTATATAAAAATAATGTAAAAAATATTTTTAAATTAATATTTATACGTGTAAAATACAAAATAATCTATATTTTAACATATCTGAACAATATATAAACTTAACAGTAAAATAGATTTATTATTATAATATATATATATATATATAAACATATATATATATATATATATAAATATATATGTTCTATTTGTATTGTAATAATTTTAATTATATACACTTATTATTTTGAGATTATCAATTAATTATTGTATGTTGTTTGACTTTTGTTGACACAGTTCTCAATAAGCATTTACAAAACATATATCAGTTTTCTATGCAAATACGGCTATAATTTAATACTGTTGTCATTATC
Source organism: Eryngium alpinum (assembly GCA_032274865.1). Classification (NCBI taxonomy): domain Eukaryota; kingdom Viridiplantae; phylum Streptophyta; class Magnoliopsida; order Apiales; family Apiaceae; genus Eryngium; species Eryngium alpinum. The sequence goes on from JAUEJK010398830.1 coordinate 7,178, forward strand.
AATGTAACCTGGAGAATGGAAGTATTTATTCCATTTGTCAAAATATATAGTAGATACCTTGCAAAAACATGTGTACATAAAAACAAATATATCAATCTACTCAAACTTGCAGAATTATGTTATAACATACTCCCTCCGGTTCAAAATATAAGTAGCTTTGACTTTTGACACGTTATTTTAGGTGAATAATAAATATAGCTAAATATATTATTTTTTATTTTTTTTGTATAAAGTTATAAAGTTTATAATTTTTTATAGAACAAAAACAAATTAAAAATAATTATTTTTACACTATGTTTTATTCACCTAAAATATCGTGCCAAAAGTCAAAACTGTTAATATTTTGAACTGGTTTTATTCAAATTTGTATGATAGAATCTGCTTCCAAATTTCCATAATACTTCATTTTTATATTTTGTAACATATATTTTCAGGTGTTTATAGAATATATTCAAAAATAATATTATTAAATAAAATTTATCAATTAAAAATGTAGAATATATATTTTTAATTGATACAAATAATGTTAAAACATATTGTGTTTACATATATTTTGTAAACAACTCAAATTATATACTATAATAGCAAAGTGAAATAGTATCTGAAAGAGTGAGTATCAAAATACTTCTACATGTAACATTCACTACCTCAGAGGTAGGCTATCACTTAACTCTTCAAAATTAAAAAATTAAAAAAAAAAAATTAATAGGTATATTTATTATACTTATAGTCAAGTCTACTGTTATTTAAGTGTAATTTAATTTAAATTTTTTTAAAAATGGATATTAAAAATATAATTTATTATACTATTAACTCTTTATAATACATTTTAATATGCTTTTACTACCACTATAAATAAATAATTTTTTAAATATTATATTTTTCCATAAAATATAATAATTCTAATTCTAAAGAAAAATTAAAGAAGTATTGTAATTTTGTCATATAAAGTTAAATAAAAAAAAATTGTCTGCACTTCGTACACGGTGCTAAGTATTGTAATTTTTTAAAAATAGTTAAAATTAAATAAAAACAAAAAAATATGTTTAAAAATAATTAATTATAAAATTCTAACTAATGTTATTCAAAAAAATGTTACAATTTTATTTTAAATAATTTTTAGAAAAACGAAATTTGTACAGTTTTTATATTATCTTAACTAAACTATATGACAAAATATTATACTGGATTATTTTCAAAACCGGTATAAATTTCAAATCCAAATAACCTATCTCAAATGTTGCATATTCGGAATAACAGAGGTAGTATATAAATAACGATTATTTTTATACAATATTGTAAATAATTAATTTTTTAAACTGGATTATTCTAAAATAAAATATCATATTTTTAATTTGAAGTGATAAAACTTAGTTTAATATTAAATTCTTTAATTTTTTTAAATATTGAAAATTAAATTACGATAAAAATTGTATTTCTATTAATTAAACAAATGTTCCCACCTCCCTTGAAAAACTCCACGTTTGTTTAGAGTTGATTAACTGACAACACTAATCGTTCCCACTATTTATGATTCACCCAATCCAGTTGTTACCACATTTGAAATTCAAAATAATTTGGCTGTCTTATCTAATATTACTTAGAAACCTGTACAACTTACCTATGCTGTGTTAAACCATTTTTATCTTTTACTTTCTTTGCACTCATACAATTTCTAATATTACTGCAGTCCTGGAACAATTTTGAACAAAAGTTTCTGCCGAAGAACCCTAATGGCCGAATCTTCTGACCGACGACAGGTACGTGACTTATATATTTTTTTAATTATTATTTATAGTAGAAAAGATATCTATTATATTTGTTATGAATACTGAAACATGTTATATCTTAGATTAAAAGAAAGAAAATAGCAATAGATACAATTGACTCTCTTGACAACTCCAATTATGAATGGACGATAAAAGTTCGTGTCATTCGTATGTGGGATTTTTATGGAGACAGAGAAGACAAAAAAACCAAGGAGAAAAAAAGAGTCTTAATATCAAGAAATCTTATTGTCGTTGACGATCAGGTACGTCACGTTCGGATATCTATCTCTCATTACATATAAATTAATAGTAAAAATATTAGAAATTTTAAAAACTAAATTTTTTTTTTCAGTGCAATCGAATTCAGGTTGTTGTTTGGGAGAGTAATATGGCTCAGTTGGGACACTGTTTTTCAGAAGGGGGACTATATATTATTTATAATTTTAGTGTTAAACCATATAGAAATGATCTTATGAAGTGTATTAAGAATGATAATCAAATATGGTTAACAAGTCATACAACAGTCAAGACAGTGAACAATGATGACAAATTAATACCAACTCGGGAGTTTGATTTTTTTGACTATGGAGATAAGGAAGCAATTCTGAAATTGTCCGAGAAATTACAACTCATTGGTATGAATATTGTTTTTTATATAATTCTGCAATTTTAAATATAAACATATGTAGTATACAATTTAATTATATTATATTTTGTCTTTCAAATTTTTCTTAGATGTCATTGGAGTTGTGACTCAAGTTGATTCTCTTATACAAACCAAGAAAAGTGAAGATGTTACCCAAATTTATATTAGATTTAAAATTACAGATGGCAGGTATGTATAATTTAATTACATATAATTATAATTATAATTATATAATAGTCAAAAAAACAAAACTATATAAAAGTTTACATTCCTTAAATTATATAAATTAAATAACTCCTTCAAATTTCATGTATATACTGTAGGGCTAACGCTGATATGTGTTTTTGGGATAAGTGTGCACAAGAATTTGACGAAGTTATTCGTCAATGTAATGCAAAACCTATTGTTTTGATAGCTGCTAGCTGTAAAATAAATCCGTACAGAGGTATTTTATTTTATTTTATTTAATATTCTTTCACCATATTTGTCTCTGTTATTACTTTAGCTAATATGAATATTATTTCATATTCTAATATTTTATATTTAATCTTTACTTATTGAAGATAATTTTAGTCTCTCAAACACTATTTGCACGAGATACTTCATCAATCTAGATCATCCATGTGTGGAGGAAATGCGTGCCAGGTTTCTATTTATAGCCTAATATTTAATATATTAAATAATAAATCTTTATCTACATTAACTAAAATAAATATTTTACTTTATTATTCCAGATCTTTACTTCCAGATTTCTACAAATTAGCTCCTGTTGTGCATAATGTGCTGTCAACCTCTGTTGTTTCAATGCAAGATTTGTTGACACTTGATTCATCTTACCTGAATGTAATATTTTTTTTACACAATATAAATAGAACATTATACTATTGATAATATGCTAATGCTAATAAATTCTTACAGCAACAACTGACAGTGCAAGTTACTATTATAGCCATTGAAAACAAATCAAGTTGGTTTGGAGAAGTATGCAGACACTGCAAGTGTGATGTTCGTTTGATTGGCAATGAATCATATTGTGATAATTGCAAGAGAGTTATACCAATACCTGCTAAGAAGTCAGTTTTTAATTGTAGTTAACTTACATCATTTACATTCAGTATCTTATGAGTATATGTTATACTAATATATACATACGTAAATACATATGTGTGTTTTTTAGATTCCGAGTTGGAGTTATTGTAGAGGATGAGAGTGCTGCTGCTGATGTACTACTAATGGATAGAGAAGTTCAGAAACTAATTGGCAAGAATGTGTATCAACTTATTTCTGAATTAAAAAAGGTAAATTTCTTCTTATGCTATCCTTTACGTTAATCAGTACTAAATGTCATACTGCATTCTACTGTTCCAGGAAGGTACAGAAGGTCATCTTCCACAAAAAATTTCTGAACTGGAAGGAAAGAAAGTTACTTGCACTGTCATTATTTCAGATGACAACATTGAAAACCAATCCACAATGTTTACTGCAACTGATGTGTATGAAGGCTTTAAAATCAAAGAAGACTCAACCGATGATGAAGATGACGTAACTATTATTTCTACATCCTCCCAGGTTTGTTATTAACTCTGAATTTTTTTATCAAATATATCTTTTTTTTATGATTTGTAGCTGCTTTTATATTAATATATATAATCTATTTTAATACAGCTTTTCATTCCAAGCCATTTAACGTCATCTGAATTAGATGTTGCTTTCAAAACTCCGGGAACTGAAAGGTCTATAACATCTAAGTTGAAATCCAAAGTTATAGCCGACACATCTGTGAACAAACAAAACATTTCTGGATGTCGGAAACTTGAACTTGACGAATCCTCCAGTGAATTGAAACAGAAGCTAAAATCAATTAAGAAGGAAAATTAGGCCTCTTAGAGATGCTTTCTTTATATGTACTTTTAATATGATTTTACTCGGATTTGTTTTGATTTCATCACTCTGACTTTGTTGTTTGGGAATAAAATTTGTGTGCTGTTACTTACACATAGGTTTATGTCAGATTATTTCTCTTCCTATATGGTTTTACTGTCCACTTTTTTCAATGTTTTAAGTTGAGAATAACATCAATGTCAGTGTCAATCTATTGCTCTGAAATGTTTATTTTGGTATACTCAGCAATTCAGTCTCATGTATTTCTATCACAGTTACATTTGATATCTATTCTATATTTGGTTTTATTTATAAAATCTGTCACGCATGCTGTAAGTAACCATATTTTATACTAACTGTATTTTACAGAACTATTACAACTCTGCCAAAAACAATCAAAATAATGATCAGAAATTTCTTAGCCATACGCAACTTTGTTCGGTTGAAGATTTAGGTTTATATCTCCTCGTGCACAACTTAAAGCAGGTTTCCTTTGTGTTTCTTATTACTTTCGTCAATTTTTTTCTTCTATTCCATTCTTACATATTAAAAGATTAAAATATTGAAAATTTTCTTATTATATATTATGTAATTACAAACAGAAGACAGTGAGATGTGTGGCAAAATACAAACTATATAAAGAGAATAATTCATGGTACTACAATAGTTGTCCTCTCTGTTCCACAGAAACAATTTTCTGCTATGGATCACATCGATTTTATTCATGTCATCAAATTTATAAGAATGTTTTGAAAAGGTAATACTATTTAAATTGTTTGAATTTCTTTGTACACTAATAAACAAACATATATAATTTATTTTATTATTTCCGGAATTATTTTGTTAATTCCAATACATTTATTAAATTTTATTATTAATGTTATATTATATATATATATATATATATATTTATATGGTGTGTTATTTTTTTACTCAGGTACAAAATTAATGTTTATTTGGAAGATGAGCAAAGTTCAGTCCAAGCTACTCTCAATGATCAAGTGGGTCAAAAATTAACATTTTGTACTGCTGAAAAACTACTAAGTTTAATGCCAGAGGTACATAGTAAACCATCCATTTCACTTTATAAGCTACTACTTATTTATTTTTTAATACAAATATTTTTTTTAAATATTTTTTTTCAGGACCGAAGAAATTTCAGCTTACCAAACATCTTGAAAGAACAAGAACAATATTCATTCATTTTCACAGTTATTGTTTATGAAACCAATGTTAGAGGAATTAAAGCAAGAAAAATTCTTTGTACTGACATAATATCAAGAGTAGATAATAATTTATAAATGCAAAATTGTTTCATAATTTATTATTTAACATAATTTATTATAGTAGTCATATACAAATTAAATAAATATATTTTTCTTCCCCGCACGCGAAGCGCGGGCTTGGATGACTTGTTATATTTAGTTGTGATTCTATTTAATTATAATTTTAATTATTAAAAAACTATTAATTCATAAATAGTAAAAAAGATATTAAATAATTCTTACATACGGACATAATTTTATCCAGTGGCAGCTAGTGGACATGTCTTTTGTCTATGAACTTCAATCGTAGCAGCCAAATAGTTTGATTGATAAATATTAATATTATTGAAAATACAATAAATAGAAATAATAAGAAATATAAAGTAGTACGACGGTATGACTTTTTATTTTTAATTTTCATACTAGAGGCTAGAGCTCGAATTTTATTAGATTATTATTAAATAATTTAGATATTAGTTTATATGAATAATAATTTATCCATAATTTTATAGGTTGTAATTGATGTGATTGTTCAAGCGCAGTACTTTGTAAATATATTCAATCTTATCTGAAAATATTTCAGGTATTTCGAAAAAAAAATAAACTTGCTTCAAAATTTATATTTTATGTATGTTGAAGAAAATTAAAATTGGTGAAAACTATATTCTCCCAAGTTTATCATTCGAATGAATTTGATTTTTATGAGATTTTTTCTTTTCTTTTTCTTTTTTATTATTAATAAATTTTAGTGATATAATTTTATAACTTTTATTATATATTTTTTTATTTATATTTATCTATATATAAATAGACAAATAAATGATCTTTTAAATTTTTGGTGTCAGTAATTTATTATTTTTTAAATAATAAATAAATATTAACAAATTTAATATAATTTCTAATTGAGGTAATATTTTGGTACTTACTTATATAATTCTTTACACTATTTTTGCACTTTTGCTTTTTCTATTCATGTTAGAATTTAATCTATATATCTTATAAGATATAGCTTTTATCTCTGTTTTTCTATAAATTGTTTCAAGCATATAAGAATTTATAAAATAGCGAGATTCCATAATTTTCAAGTTTTCTTATATTCATTTTCTTCAGATCATCAAATAGAACTGCAACTCTTTATTTAAGTTTGACTTCTTCTTTATGTGCACTTTTGTTTTTTCTATTCGCGTTAAAATTTAATCCACACATCTTATAAGATATAATTTTTGTCTTTGTTTTTCTATAAATTGTTTCAAATATATGAGAATTTATAAAATAGAGAGATCTCCATACTTTTTAAGTTTTTTTTCGATTCCAGGATTTACAAGTTTTCTTCCATTCGTTTTCTTCAAATAGTCAAATAGAACTGCAAATCTTCATGTAAGTTTGTCATATTCTTTATATGCAGTGTTGTTTTTTCTATTAAAGTTAGAATTTAATCTACACATCTTATAAGATATAATTTTTATCTATATTTTTTCTATAAATTATTGTAAACATATGAGAATTTATAAAATACAAAGATCACTAGAATTTTCAAGTTTTTTTTATTCCACAATTTTTAAGTTTTCTTGAATTCGTTTTATTGAAATTATTGAATAGAATTGAAAATCTTCATGTAAGTTTGTCCACTTTCCCATATACGCTTTTTCTATTCACGTTAAAATTTAATATTATATATCTTATAAGATATAATTTTTATCTCTGTTGTTCTATGAATTGTTTTAGACATTTGTGAATTTATAAAATAGAGGCATCTCCAGAATTTTCAAGTTTTTTCGATTTCAGGATTTTCAAGTTTTGTTGGATTTGTTTTTTTTTCAAATCATCAAATAGAACTGCAAATCTTCATGTAAGTTTGTCATCTTTCCTATATACAATGTTACTTTTTCTATTCACATTAGAATTTAATCTATACATCTTATAAGATATAATATTTATCTCTGTTTTTCCAATAAATTGTTTTAAACATCTGAGAATTTTTAAAATAGAGAGATCTCCAAAATTTCAAGTTTTCTTCTATTCCAGGATTTTCAAGTTTTTTTGCATTCATTTTCTTCAAATCATTAAATAGAACTGCAAATCTTCATGTAAGTTTATCATCTTCTCTATATACACTATTATTTTTCTATTCACGTTATAAATTAATCTACACATTTAAATTAGCTATAACGGGAAGGAGGAATTTAAGTTTTTAACATTAGTCTTTATATTATTTTTTTATATTTAGTTATTTAAATATAACAAATTTATTAAATTTTTAAATATATAAATATTAAGGCTTAATTATATTCTGAACCTTTTAATTTGTCACTTTGAACACATAAAACCTTATTGTTTAATTTCATACATCACGACCCTCTTTGTCTGGCAAATTTTGCAATTGAACCTTTTCCGTCGAACCCGACCCGTTTAAGTCACCGGAGACGGGTCG
>JAUEJK010398931.1:0-15166 GCA_032274865.1 Eryngium alpinum
TATATATTAGGAAAGTTTCGTATACCACGTGGTATAATTTATATTAAGTTTACCACGCATGCAGAGCCAACGTCACCCCGCTAGCACTACTAGCGTGAGACATTCTCCCGCTAGCACTGCTAGCGTGAGGGTGTTTTACCCATTTTCTTGCTTTTGTTTTGGGCGAGGTATATGTTTTGCTTTTGTTTTAGGCGAGTTGTACAGGTTTTGTTGGTTTTGTTTTAGACGAGTTGTTTTGGGGTGTTTTGGAGGGAATATTCGGGGAGAATATAGGGTTTAGGGTTAGGTTAAGGGGAATATAGGGTTTAGGGGTTAGGGTTATTATTATTTAGGGTATAAAATTTAAGGGTATTATTTGGGGAAATATATTGGGTTTCGATTTGAAAAATAAAATAATATATTGTAAATTCCAAATTCGATTTTTATATAATTTAAAGTAATATATTTGGAATTGGTTCGTTAAATTTATAATATAATTGAATTATTCGAATGCAAAATCGAATAGTTTATAATGTAATTGAATTATTCGAATCAAATATTGACATATTCGAGTTCGACTCGTCATTAGAATCGAATTTACTTGAGGGTTTGAATTCGATTTACTCGTCACGAATCCGAACACTGTTTGAAGTATTGAAATTGTATTTGAAAGAGAAAAAAATTGTATAATTGTATTAGTAAACGTAAAGATATAATATTAAATTCTGTGAAATGTCGTATAAAATAGTGATAATAAATAAATATAAAGCAGAATCAAGTAACTCCTCGTTGTCGTCACTTCTTAATTAATATATATTAACATTAAGTAATGTGATATTTAAAAACTAAATAAAAAATTTAATTAAATAAGAAGTAATGCTGTACTTAAATATTAAGTCTATATTTCATAATTCTAAATAAATAAGAAGTAATTAAAGTATTTATCTCTTACTTATATTTTATTATTAATATTTTATTGTATATTAAATGCATAATTTATTATTTTGAAAATAAATTTTGATATGTTAAAAATTAGTATCATAATTTTAATACGTTAAAAATTAGTATCATAATTTTAATTAAATAAAAATTAGTTTTAAAAAATAAAATTATAATTAGAAAAGAAGTAATGTCAACTTAAAAATGTTAGTTTTTAAAAATAAATTATAATTCAAATTAAATAAGAAGTAATAATATAATTAAATAAATTAGAATTCAAATTATTTTTTTATGTTTACAAATAAAAATTTATTTTTTGTTTATTGTGTTTAAAAAACGCTATTTTTTGTTTATAAATACCGCTGCTAGCACTGCTAGCGGGGTGCTTCACACACACACTCACACCTCAAACACACACTACACACTACGCTTTAAAAATATAAAATTATTTTTGTGTGTTTATAGATGAAAATTTATTTTTATTTTGTGTGTTTAAAAAAAAAAATTGTTTTTAATTGGTTTGTAGTACCGCCGCTAGCTGTGCTAGCGGGGTGCTTCGCACACACACCACACCTCAAACACACACTACACACTACGCTTTAAAAATAAAATGTTTTTTTTTTGTGTTTTTTAAACTCCACTCCAAAATTTGAGATTATATATTTATGTTTTTAAAACTTGAGGAGTTAGTTGAAAGCACCACCGCTATCAGTGCTAGTGGGGTGTTTCAGACACCTACTTCCACCTTTCACACACACCTATACATTTGACACACGCACCTATTTCAGTTTAGTTTTATTTTCATTTTCCCTCCTCATTTAACAACTCATCCAAATTTGCTTAAATATATTTTCGCAAAAAAATATAATTAAACTTAAATATAAAGTATTTTTCTATTACTTATATTTTATTATTAATCTTTTATTATATATTAAAAAAATATTAAAAATTTTAAAATATAATTGTAATACTTTAGTATCATAATTTTAATTTAATTAAATGAAAAAATTATAATATTTTTAACATTTTTATATGATTAATTTAAAAAAATAGTACTAATTTAATATTTTAATAATATTTTTGACATTTTTATATTTTACTAATTTGAGATTAAATGGGATGTGCTAGCATTGCTAGCGGAAAATCACAAACACACACACACACACCTTCCCACCCAATTTCACTCCCACCCATATTCAGTTTGATTTTTTACATTTTTACATTTTTTCATTATTCCATTTTAATTTTTAATTTCATTTTCATTACAAATTTAAGTCTATTTTTCTTAATTCCAAATAAATAAGAAGTAATAACGTACTTATATATTAAATATTTCAATTTCAATTTTCTCCATTTTCCTTCTCAGGTATTTCACTTTCATTTTTTCACTGTTATTTTTTCCTCATTTTTCCTTCTCATTATTTATTTAACTTTTTAAATTTGAGTTTAATTTTTTATTCAAAAACAATTTCACAAATAATTTGTTTAAACACACATAACACAAAAAAATAATAATAAACATACGCACAAAACATAAAATAAAGACAAAACAAATACCCACACAAAACACAAAAAATACCAAAACACAAAAGAAAAAAAATAAAATAAAAACAAAACAGAAACGAACACAAAACAAAAACAAAAGAAACAAAAATGAACACAAAACAAAAACAGGAGAAAGATGTAGTGGGTGGAGGCACGCCGCTAGCACTGCTAGCGTGTGGGCCCCAGTCACACACACACAAACACCTTATACCCACACAAAACACAATAATATTGCTCGCCATCTTATACACACACAAAACACAATAATATTGCTCTTGTTTTAAATAAGAGTAATAATTAACGGAAATAAGAGAAACAACTGAAATAACAGGAATATAACTGAACTGGAATGAGAGGAAAAAGTTAATCACACAGCTGAAATACTAGCGGGAATATGCCCGCCGCTAGTAGTGCTAGCGGGGAATATGCCCGCCGCTAGTAGTGCTAGCGGGGCTCTTCTCCATCTCACCGTCCACACCACATCCGAGGGCTCTGCATGGGTGGTAAAGTTAAACTTAAATATACCACGCGGTATACGTAACTAACCCATATATATATATATATATATATATATGATATTCTTCTTCTTGTTTTTGATTTTTTACAGCTTTGAAATTGGCAAGATTTAAGTAAGATTTTAGAATGGCTATTCCCTCTGCTGATTCTCTAAAATTGGCTATATCAGTTTTACCATACATGCTTTCTTCTCGGTAAGCGTTAGTTTTGAATATATTATAACTTTCTTCATTTGCATGTGTTGTTATGTTATTTTTTTTTTGTAAAACGCACTTATATATTGATGTTCCATAAAATTTCTGGTAGATGGTGTAATCTATTGCCCCGTGTAGATAGTGTTTAGTTGTGGTGTTTGAATGTATTGTATCATCTATTGTGACAATCCCTTATTTAGTTCATAAACAGAGATATTTATTTGTGTATCTTAATTTTTTTTAATGTTCCTACAACCCCTGTTTAGTTCATAACTGAAGCAGAACTAACCCATATTCCTGTAAATTTGGGGAATATTTATTTTTCTGAAATATAATGTAGAACGAGTTGTGGAAATATATATGTATACTATTCAATATAATTTTTGGAAATTTTTGGAAATATATGTATCATTGAGTTATTTTGTACTACACCTTTTTTATGTTCGAACTTTTTGGTATGAGTTTAGTATTTGCAGGACGCTGTGGTGAGTAAACTTTCTGGTATAGTACCAGAGGATGTTAGGTTTGTTGCTCGTAACATGAATATTTATGAAGGGTAGTTTTGCAGCTCAAAGGGGTTTTTGTTGGTTTACGAAGCCTTTTGAGGCGATATCGTTCGAACCGAGTTAAATTTCTTTGTCTAGAATATATTGGCGGAGGTGATTTCCGTGTCACTGTTATTGGTTTTGTGGTGCTTGAGATTGAATATCCAGTTGCTTGTGATTATTTTCTAAGAAACCCAATTAAGTTTGATAGCCTTCCTAATGTGAAGTCTTTTAGGTTTCTGAAGCGTAAGCTACTTTCTCCTCGTAAATGATGTTACTATATGTTTTTACCATCAGTGATCTGCATCGGCTAATATTCTATTTTTTCTTTTTAATTTGCAGCTCGTACCTTACAGGATAACCTGAACACAACTTTATGTAATGTTAATGCGTGTGATTCAAATGATGTCAAAATATACATCTGTATGCCTCATCAATATTATTTGGGACTCGAAGATTGTGTGGTTAGTTTTCATAAATGTCATAGACTGTTCATTTTGAATTTATTTTCATAAATGTGCTGGCTAATTTTCCTTATTTATTGTAGGTGCTTGAAGATCTGGATGACTGTGTTACCCGAGAATGGTATAATGGATGTTAGATCCTTTTAAGCGCCCTAAATGAACGATGGAAGGTTTTCCTCCAGAAGTGTGGTGATCAATGGTACCTTTTCAAAGGCTGGGCTGATTTTGCTCGTGCTACTGGTGTCGGCGATTTAGATTTGATTGTTTTGTCTGCCTCGTCTGATTTTCTTAACTTTGAAATTGCAATTTACCCATGCTATGGCGGTACTCTAAATGTGTCGAGAAAGGTTAGTGTTATCTGTGTTATTTAATTTTAATTTTTTGAGTTAGAAGAATTATGTTGCGGTTGTAAATTGATGTTTTGTTTATATAATTTTGCAGAACTTCCCCTTCCGCGTAGCTTCTTGAAGATTGTGACAGAAGAGTTATTTAAGAGATCATCAATGGTGAGTATGGTTGTCAATGAATATTTGAGATCGTTGTGTTGTATGTTTGCCCCATTTTCCCCTGAATTGTGTATTGTGTTTTATTATCCACGACAGATGATTCCTCGGCTTTACAGTGGAGCATACTGTCAACATTTGGAAATGGATTTGGATTTATTAGTCGGCTCAACACGTGTTTATAGGGTTCAGTTTGTTCGCAGTGATGAGAAGATGTATATGTTGCAAGATTTTGTTTGAGGTCGTAACCTGAGATGTGGCTTCACTATCCTTTTCACAAAAGTGTCAGCATCGCAGTTAGCTGTCACTCTTTACGATGAAAACTTGATTGCTGTGAACTTTGTTTAGTTTGAAGTTATATTTGCTTTGAGATACTCTTTGCTTTGTACTTGGTTTATTGTCTGGAATGCTATTTAGTCGGAGATACTCTGGTATTGGTAGAATTTGTAGTTGATCTTTTAACATTTTTTTTATGGTTTGAAAGCTTTTATTGAAGCTCATGGTGTTGTTCGGACAACATATTTCTTTCTTTTATGTAATGGATTGTAGCAGTTCCTTTAAATATTTGTAGTTAACTTATGGTCAGATGGCTTCTATTTAGTTAACTTATGTAGCACTTATGTTGAAGATTATGTTTTGAATAGATTAGAAACATATAAATAGTTATACATATAATCCATTGGGTATTAGAAACATATAATGATGATAGATAATACATAATACTCAAGTGGTGCACTATTAAGTGGTGATGAGTAGAAATCCTTTTGAAAAGACAGCCAACCCATCTGCTGATGCTTCACCATTTGCTCCTATCATTAGTCTTCTTCGTTTTCTTCTTGTGAATCATCATCTCATCTCCTTCATTTTCATATTTTGATAATTCTTCTTCCAATTTTTTGAACTTCAACGGACTATTTTGAGTAGAACTATTCTGACTTCTGAATTTGGAAAGTGTGAGGTTCTCCAGATAACAGTCTTGTGTTAAAGTGGATCCCTGTTCAATTTATATTATTAATTGAATTCCATATAGCATAAATTTTCTGTACAACAACTGTTTAGTATTTAGAGGCTATTTGTAATATTGTCATCGATTCCTTGGTTGATTTGTTGGATGGTGTTTCAAACTGGTGTATATTGTGTCCTTCCACAACATCTGCAATTATATAGACATTGCTGCCACTCAGGATGTTTTCTTCAGTCAGTGTAAGTGTGTCTGTAATTTTTGTAAGTATGTCTGTAATTTTTTTCTCCAACAGGTCTTTCAATTCTTTCGGTATTGATGATTTACTTTTCACAAAACCATGTAGTTCCTAGTACAGAGAGTGAAACAATGTAAATTTAGGTTATTTATCACATAGAAATAAGAAGTCTAACATAACATAACAACATAAATATAATTGTTGGCCTACCTCAAGATCATTGTTGAATAGGCCAAGAACTGTTTTTCCTAAAAGATGTTTCACCTGACAGTCTAACATAACAATACCAACACTTGCAGTCCCATCAGTGCAATATGTGAAGATTCTGAATCTGGGAAAAAAAGAATGAACAACACATTAATATTCTAATTATGATAAGAAGTTAACTTTCATACTTTGGAATCGGGTATTTCAATAATCGGCTACATTTCTTGTATTTGAAATCCTTTTTTTAAGGTTGCGCTTCACCTTGGCACGTCGTACATTCATAATAAAACCAATTATTATCACTCTGTATCTTCTTCAAGTTCACTTTTGTGATGACTTTTTTCTTCAACATCAAAATGCAAGAGTTGTGTTATACTAAAAGTAAAAATGACTTAGAAGTATAATTAAATTTGTCTTACATCAACATATTCATGTTTGAGATCTTTGAGCTCCTTCAATTCAAAGACTTTGCGTAATAACTTTATGTTGCTGCACATGTTTCTGTGTAAAGAATGGTTGGCTTGTACTGTACATGAGAGGTGCATAAAATACAGTGTCTGTATGGAAGGAGTATTACATGTTAGAGTTAGAATTAGTCACATATTTTTTTCGCATTTATCGGACAGTATGGTGATCATAGTTAATATAGAATCTCGTTGCTGAATGACTTGAAATATCTGGTGCTCCTATTAATTGTTTACTTGGATAGTTAATCTATTAGAGTAACTGTAAGAGTAACTATTGATTATTGTAAATAACTACCTCTGAATGTTCCAGCTTTTGTACTTGAAATTACAAGAATGATTTGCTGTTCAGTATTATTGTGTAAAGCTTCTTGGAATTGTTTTGCAAATCTATCCCAAAAGGTGATATTCACTGTGTTTTTGCATATATGTAAACTATAAAATCATTGGCTTCTGTGGAACTGTGAATATAAATCTCGTATTTGGATAAAACTAACCTCCCATCAGTTAACTTGAATTTTACATGGCATTACTCCCTTCTACCTGTACTTTTGAATCGCCGAAGCTCTTGGACATCTTCTAAACTCCAATAACATCTACATCTACGTATATATAGAATTACAGTTTACAAGAAAGAGTTGTTATATGGAGATGTTGGTATGAACAAAACTTGTTAAATATCTGATTTGTGCTGTCATTTTCTCTAGATCTCTTATGTTATAGAAATACAATGTGTTTGGTTCTATTAATGAATTTTCATCTGTTGCTTCTTCAACTCTAGTGTACTCTGTAATTTCTATCCGAGTCTCTTTTTGAATATGAATGAATTTTATATTTTCTGGATAGTCTTTCACCGTAAAATTTAAAATGTTGTATATTGTTCCTTCAACGAATCTTTCTTCCATTATTAGAACTAACTTCTCCGGAATGAAAACATGCATACGAACATTCTTTTTTTATGCGAATAACAGAAGTTGTTTTAATCAACACAATTTCTAAGTAGATAACATGAAATGTAGTAAAATTTAACACATTCCTAAACTTCAATACACATGTGTACCTTATCATATAGCAAGAGTAGATTGAGACCTTCCATTTTATCTCATGCAACAGTGAAATTGAGCCACATTCTTATGATACGAACTTTAGTCTTCCATCTGAAGCTGTCTTTGTGTATATTATTAAGACACTCTACTCTTTATGTAGCCATGATAAGAGACTATGGGCAAAAAAGAAATGGAGAATATGTTTATATATATAAGAACAACTTCTTAGGTAGATGAGTTAATCACCTAAACTCTTGTTTATTGGTAATATAATAAATGGATTTAGGTGGAAATAAAGTTCTTAACAGTACAGTAATTTATATGAGAGAACTTCTATCGATGGCAACTTTAGTTCATATTCTTCAGCTTGTCAGAAAAGAGCATCTGTACTGGGGTGTAGCATTTATGTTGAAGCAATTTGTTCTACTCAATACACTAAATTATAGTACTTTTAATATCAAAAAATCTTTAGCAACAATAGTACAAATAAATATAGTACACGATAACATTATATAAAATACCAAATTCATTCATAATATTAGTACTGTTGGTTACATTCAGAGTTCAAAACAGAGAAAAATATAGACCTGAATCGCAACCAACAACATAAACTAAGCTACATTTCTCCTAACCCATACAAACTTAGTAAGTTTAGTAGTTGAAATTGATAATAATATAATACTGACTAATTACCGGAGATATACATTGTTAGCAAAAGATCCAATTTCAACATTCAACAACTTACTGAATTGGTTGACATAAATCATATAGCAGCAGATGCACCTTACATTTCTTGCAGCGGAACTCCCCCAGATCTTGTAAACGTTTGGGCCACCCATAGGCAGAGAAATAGCCATGTTCCCTGTTGATCCGCTTGTCACAAATAACAGGGATATTCCTGTAATTTAGGTTATCACCACCATGCATGCCTCCATTCTAAGTTTTAAGAAGTATCAACCATTGTCTTATATAAGGTTCATACTGGCTATTTTGAATTAAATCTGCAAGTTTTTGAATGGCTTCTTGGTACCCTTGTCTGCCATAGAGGATGGTGAAGATATTTTTGGTGACCCATAAAGGGGGCGCCCAACTCGAGCCAACATGTCTAATCGTAAGAATTTTTCTTTCATATTTTTCAGATTTTTTAGTAGTATTTGATTAACTGACTTGTAGAAGGTGGTACCTTTATTTTCAAGATATATTGAGGCATACCTAATGAATGGATCAAAGTGGTTATTCCATTTACCAAAAGGGAAGAAACGGCTGAAGTTTGTTTCACTTAGAACCTGTGCTTGCAGCTCTCTGGATTTTCCTTGTTGCCACTGCCAGAAAACATTTGCATACCCTTCAAAGGTGTTGCATGTGCCCAGGATAATTAGAAGGAGAAAAATAGGGAGATCATCAACATGAATCATTTTCGGAGAGACGTAGGTAGATTTGCAGAGATATTGCTTCTGTTGGATGTTTGAGTATATGAAAGATTTTTGGTATGTGGTTATGTGTCTGAATGGTTTATTTTCTTGAAAAAAGAGGTTTGGTGTCTATACATAAGTTAAATAATTAAACAAATTTACAGCATATCAATTTTGCTATAACGTAGGAGTAAAAAGTATTTGTAATATCTATATAGCGTAATTAATTTTTCAAATAAATAATTAATAATTAAGTTTTTATATAAGTAAATAATAATTAATTGTATAATTTATATGTATTAATACTATAGATAGTTGTGTATCCCATTAATAAAAAAGTTAGATTTTCTATAGTCTTGCATAGGTAACAAAGTACAATGATATATAATTATATATATTTATAGTACACTAAAACATCATTTCAGTATTTAATGCTTGTGTAAATCTGTGAATTACAATAGGTACTAAACTAAAATTTTGATAGTGGTGTATCCCATTGATTTAACTTCTCATAGATTGTAATCATATATAATTTCATGATGGTTCATATCTAGCCAAAAATTGTAATCATAATAATTTTTGTATCTTTAAATTTATGAAGTAATTTAAAGATGTAGAACTTAGATAGTGATGTATCCCATTGATTTAACTTCTCATAGATTGTAATCATATATGATTCTATGGTGGTACATATCTAACCTAATTTTTGTATCTTTAAAATTTTGTATTAATTTAAAGATTATATTTTTATTTAATTATTTTTAATTAATAATATTTATTATAATTGCATGTAGAATTTTAAATACTAAGTAATATATATCCAATCTATAACTTATATTGAATAAATTATTTTTGGATTAAATTTTGATATGTTGACCTACATATTGGTATATAGATTACACTCTTACACGTTTAATTTACTTTTAAAGCTTTATGGATTAATTTAAAGATGATATTTTTAATTAATTATTTTTAATTAATAATATTTATTATAATTACAGGTACAAATTTAAACAGTAAATAATATATGTCCAATCTATAATTTATATTAATAAATTATAAATAATATCATATTTGGGTTAAATTTTGATATGTTGACCTACATATTAGTTTATAGATTACATTGTTACACGTTTAAGATTCATCTGTTTTCACTTTTGACCATATATCAAATATTCAAAAACTCAAATTTAATCTCTATATTTATTTGTTACAAATAAAATTTTATCATTAAGGTAATATGTTAATCTTGTACATCCAAACAGTTCCAGCTAATATATTGGTCTAATGTATAATATTTTATAGGTGTGATAACAAACAGTTGTTTGACACCTCTGAGTTGATGGAATACCGACGGTAGTTCTTCTGGTAGTTGTATTTGTATTTATACTGAATACGTTAAGTATAATAATTCATAATATTTGTCATTGAAAGAATAAGCTATCTTATATGAACTTTCGTATACAACTACTAACTTTAGCTAGATCATGATAATGACCTTTTAATAGCCTTCGGATAACATGATCTTGAAGTATAATACAAATAGTTGCGTAGTTGTCCTCAATAAAAACATGAAGTCTGAGTCTGGTACAATTTGACAGTGGTTAGATATCAAAACCAAGTGTAGATTATAACAATTTCTGGAACTTAGTATTTATACATTTTAGAAAATGATATATTTGTTTCTCGACATGCACTATATTTTGTCACATTATCTTTAGTTTCTTGTTCCAACTGTTCTGACTTACAGCTTGGGCAAACGGTAAAATAAAATATTTAACTTTTATCTGCATATTTTTCGGAAATGTTGTGATCTAGCTCTATTTTAGAAAGTTCAACTATTACAAAATGAAAGTTTGACAATATAACCTTCTCACAGATTTCTGGCATTTTCAGGCAATGAATTTCTATAATATTCATTGACAGAATTATTTTATCATTTGCATATCAATATTTGTAATATGAGCATTTCAGCTGTACTTTTGATACTCTTTCCTGCATATTGAATTATTTTGAGATTCTAAAGAGAAAGTATTAGCTTATAATCAATTTCATTGATGCATAATAGTAGTTCATCATAAAGATTCAACTGATGTAACGGATAAAAGTAGTTTATCGTTGACCAAGCAGTAGCAAATAGATAAAGGTTGAAATCTAAGTTGATCGTTCGATTTTTCCGCCTCGTAATCTTTTTAATGGAACATTCTCCTCCATTTCAAATGGTACCACTTCATTTATTTTACGAACCTTTACATTACTTGATGAAGTTGCTGTTGGAGGTGTCTCTATTCTTTGTTTCAGCATGTTGTTCCTAAGGAGAAGATATTCCGCATCCTGAAAGGATATAATATTGAATTAAGTATGTGATTCTTGAACTTCTTGGTATATGGACAGTATAAAGTTTATGTACATATAATGTTGTTCGTTTGAGCTCCTTCATCATTATTTTCGATCCTTTGAATTGAAGTGCAAATGTATACAAGTCATTTAACTGGATTTTGATCCAGTAATGCTCATTCAATAGAGATTGAAGAATGCCGGGAATTTTATGATTCCTTGATGGCTAACAGAGTAAATATTTTACATTATTAAAAATTCATGTTATTCCTCCAGGTTATTATTATGCATACCAGTGGAAGATCATAGTTGTGATCATCGCATAGTTCGATATCAATGACTGATTTGTCTGTAAGTTTTCTAACCTCAGTATCCAGTAGAATAATGGTCACTTCTTTGTTATCGGCCAAAATAACAACATGCACTGTAAACATATTGATATTATATATATATAATGTGGATGATGTTAGTTACTTCTAACAGTATCTTGTAGTGGAATTTGTATTTTAATAGCAAATTTTACCGTTTACCAGGCAATGAAAAATCCCTATTACACTTTTTACATTTATAAATTTCTCCAGAAAAGATAAGACTTTCCTGGCATTGCATACAAATACCTACAAACCAGTTTTTGTCATCCACAATCTTTATAAAGAAAATAATGCACAGTATCTCCCTCAGCCATAAATAGTTAATGAGAAATATTTCATATTCCTTTTGTAACTATAAAATTGTTAGTTAGACAAAACTCTTACATTAAGATATTCAGCTTCAAGTTCCATAATTTCATTCATCTTTAACATCTGAATTTGTCCTTCCAAACTCTGGTAGTTGTTTTGCAGAGTGAGCGACCTTGAAAATCTTGTGGTGATTTTTTTTTATCAAAGGTAAGGAATATTTGTCACGAACTATTGATCAACTAACCTGTTACGGAATATTTTGATACAGTAATGATCACAGTTGATGTAGAAATTTATAGCATGATAGTTTGATAGAGATATTTCTCATGTGGCAATGAAATGTTATAGAGATTAATATATATTATTTGGTAAGTTATAATATTTCAGCAAGATGAAGATCATAGTTATAATGCTATAGAGTTATCTGACCAATTTTGTGCTTTGCAACATGTGATAATTACTATAACAAGCTCATCCAACTTTTGTTTTATTTACGTCTACGAACCTATAAGCGAAATCTCCTCAGAATTTTACAGGTTCAGAAAATCTAATGTGTATGTAATTAGTTAGCAACTATATAGGGACATATATTTTAAGATCTATAGAATGAATTTTGATATTTACTTTCCATTTGAAATGAGAAAGCTTAGTAAGCTTCGTGGATCCTTTGACTTCTTAGTAAGAACTTTTTGTATTGGCTCAATGTTTTCAGCCACACCAACTGCATCTGTTATTTTGAATTCAACCAAAACATATTAAATCATATATAAAAATTATCTATCAGAACTTCATGTTTACGAGTTCATTGGGATTACCTATCAAGTATATATCTTGTTGAGCCAAGGATTCAACTTCATCTAGCTCAAATATATCAAAATCATATTGTAGTATTAGTGTGTCATTATCATGGACTGGCTGAAATTTGGTATACTGATTGAAGAAGAGATGATTAACAATTCTAATAGTTCTAGGGTTATCCGCCTCACTGTATTATTTGACAGAGAAATTTCGAAATTCATAGATTATGCCATCAATCAATTCTTCATCAAATCGGTAATAGTGATCTTTATCAACAAAAGATTGAATTATTGTGTTCTACAACATAAATTAACAAATCTTATTCATATTAAAGAGTAAGTAAAAGATTGAAGGAAAAATGATGAATAGTTGAACATAGTATATAGTGTTCTACTGAGCACTATTAGAGTGAGTTAAATAAGACATACACTATCATCAATTAGCATGATGTTTAGGTCCCTGCTGGAATAGCTTTCCACCTCCGAAGAAATCGTACTTTTATTTTTCAATGATATTTGAATTGGTCTAAAACTTTCAATGAATCATAAATGCAAAACGCTATTAATGCTATATGAAAGATTTTTATTAGAATGATTGAAGGAGATTTTTGGTCCAGTCTTCAGAATTGTTGATAAATCTTGAAAGTGAATTGTGGTTTGATAAACCTAATTGTGGTTACTTCTGATTAAAAGTACATGCAAGCAGTCTAAAGTATTGAAAATAGCCATCCCCTATTACTCTAAGTTGTCAAGACCTGTGTTAGTGTGTATTATTTTAAAAAATTTATTGACAGGTTAATCCATTTATTGAGTGGTTAATAGATGTCCTATATTAGAGTTTATGAAGTGTAAATATTTCTTATTTTAATGTTAGTAATAGTATTTTATTTAATAAATTACTTGAGTTAGGTGGAACAGTTAAGTGGTTCTTTAATCTTTATTGATACAAACTGATTTGTGGATTGATCAAATTTCATTTTTAAACTGCAGTACATTCCTTCTAAGTTATTACCTTTGATGCGGGACATTCTAGGAAAGAAAGTGTATTTTCACATTACATGAGGTGATATTTTTTAGTGTATGTTTGATGATGTTGAATGAAGTTTTCAAGGATTGAAAAAACTGATTGAGCGCTTTAACATGAGTTCTTTCCCCTCTCTTTTCTTTGAACAATTTAACACTGCTAATTTTTTAGTATATGTTGTAAACTCAGCATGTGTTGAAGTTGAATACCCTCGGCGTGTTGATTATTATAGCTGTGTTTTCTAGAATTTAACATATGTACCTCCACGGTCGTCTATGCCTACATCTACAGGTATAATGTATGTTAACTGAACTATTGAAATAAACAAATTGAATCTTATTTTATAATTTATTGTTGCAGGTTATAGTATCGTTGATGATTTGAACTCATCTTTACTTCATTATAACTCGGAGGGTAAGGGTGAACCTGAATTTGAAGTTTTGTTCGACTGTATGGCTATGTTAAGAGGCGGTGGTAAAGTAATAAGTTATCAGTTTTATTTTTGTCTTAGAAATTTGTTGATTGTAAGATGACTTAGTTTTATTCAATATTATCAGATGATCGATGCTAAGTATAAAGAGGTGTACAGAGATTGGAATAGTGGGAGAAAACTTATGTTGATACTTTGTGAAAGAAGTTGGATAGTTACAGTTAGGTTGTTAGGTTCAAACTTTTATTTGTATGAATGATGTAAGTGTTTCATTGAAGATATTAAAGTTTGTCTCGGAGATTTATGTGTTCTCAGCCAGACACGTGTGAAAGGAGTATTTGGAGTAGCTCTTTTCCGTAACTATGTGAGTTATGGTAGAAGTCTCATGCTATTTGGTAAGTATTAGTTCTTGTAAAAAGGTGATCTTATTGTATATTGCAATGGGTTTTATTTGTTTGCACTGCAGTTTTATCTGTTTGCACTATGATTTTATGGACATGATCTCATATTCCAAATAAATTTGTTAAGTACTTGTGCATTGAGCCTTTATTGACGGGAGAATTTGTAAGTTTTGTGTCTTAAAACTATTTTGTGAGTTATCCAGTTACTATCTGAAACATTGTTTCCGCTAAACTCTGGGTTCTTTTGCAGGTGATTCCAAAGTTGTTTGCTGATATTCACTGTGAAACTATGCCATTTTTAGGAATAAGTCAGTTAAATAAGAATTTGATGATGTATAGATTAGTAAACTGCTAGTAGAATACTTAGTTCATTCAGACAGTCAACTTGTAAATTACATGTGTTACATTGTAATAGTTCTTAGTCCATGTATAGTATGTACATTCCCACAGGCTATGAAAATACCGAACAAAGGGGAATTGGGTG
>JAUEJK010399032.1:0-15166 GCA_032274865.1 Eryngium alpinum
ATAAACAAACAGTCACATTTAGCTTTTATAAAAGCAAAAGCAGAATCAGATTCTAAAAATCAGAAGTAGAAGCAGAATCTGTAAAATCATAAGTTGAAACAAACAGGGCCTATGTACATCAGTACATATATACAGCAAATAATACATCAGTACATATATACAGCAAATATTAGTTGCACATTTTTAGATTGTGGACGAAAACAGTTTCAAAGTGGAAGAGTTATAAGGAAGTGAGATTTCTTACAATGAAAACAAAATTGTAAATATATATATTTAAATAAAATCTTGTAAAGAGGTTAATGATTATTTACAATTTAAATAATTAATTTTAGAGTTAATCACCCAAATACCCAATAAACTTTTAATTTTTTTACAATTTAATCAATAGACTATTTTTTTCACACAATAAATCAATGAAGTTATGAAAATTAAAACTATGAAAATATTTAATTATAGTTAAGATATATGAATTGTCATCCACTAATTAAAATATATTAAATTAAAATATTTAATATATAAATATTATATAAATAAAAATTATCTATACAAAACATAAGTATTCAAAATAACTAAATTAATATAATACTACATAATACTCGTAATAATATTATATTACTAAATAATCTGACCAATTTATTTATAAAATAAATAATAAAAAAAATATCAAAAAATATATTTAAATAAAAAATTATAGAAACATAAATGATTTAATAATATTATATGTATGCTATTTTTAAAAATTAAGAACTCGCTCTGATCTTTAACTGTATTATTATATATAGATATTTAATTTATATATAAATAGTTAAAGGAACATTTAAAACTTTTAAAATTTTAAAAACTCCTTTCTTATCTCTTTAAATAATTAATTCAGCCCAAGTTATAACTGTATTATTTATTCATTAATATTTTGTTTATTATAAATATATAAAAAATATTTAAAATATTTAAGCATCTTTTACTGATAATTAAATTTAATAACAATAATAATAATGGGGTAAAAGATAGTAAAACTTAATTATAAGAAAAATATTAAATAAATATCTATTATAATTATTAGTACATATATAAGTAATAAATAGTTTAAAATTTTTAAAATCTTTTTTTAGTTGTTTATGTTAATTAAAAATTATATATATATATATATATATATATATATATTGTACCGTTAAAGATTAGAGTGAGTTATTAATTTCGCAAAAAATGTATACCTTCAATATTATCAAACTTCAATATTATCAAAGTTGTTTATGTTATTATAATTTTTTATATTTATTTTTATTTAAATATATATTTTTTAATAAATATTTATTATTTATTATTTATTTTATAAATAAATTGGTTAAATTATTTAGTAATATAATATTATTACGAGTATTATGTAATATTATATTAATTTAATTATTTTTAAATACTTATGTTTTATATGAATATTTTTATTTATATAATATTTATATGTTAGAATATATTACTTTAATATGTTTTAGTTAGTGGATGATACTCGTATATCTTAATTATAGTTAAATATTTTTTTATTTTTAAAATTTTATTAATTTATTGTATGAAAAGGATAGGTTGTTAGTTAAATTATAAAAAAAATGAAAATTCATTGAATTTACGGGTGATTAACTCTTAATTTTATTAAAAACTTTTCATCATCAATTATACGATCACTTAACCTTAACAAGTTATATAATGCAGCAAGTTCGACACTAAAATGCAATTTCGATATTAAAATATAACTTGCCGTTATGCTTCGTTCTAAAGTAGATTAGCTAAATTTACTTTTAACATTTATAATATACTTTGTTAGATAGATAAAATTAGTATTCTTTATTTTTATTTGCTGATACTGCCTGATAGTGATAAGAATAAAATGAGGAAGAAATAAAATGACCAGTGGTCGAGGAAGTATTCGCTAATGGGAGAACACGGACACACTGAGTGAATTATTTTTCATTCAAAATTGAAGATAAAAAAAAAATTAAAATATATATAAGAGATATTAAAAATATAATAAATATATAAATTTTTAAAATAAAAAAATTAAAAATAATAATAAAAATAAATATTTTTTTATTTTAAAACATGAAAAAGATAAGTTCTAATTAAATTACAAAAATTATAAAATTAAATATTTATATACATAATTTTTAAAATGCTAATTTGAATTTAATTTTATTCTCCTTTATTCAATTCAAATCGATCAGACGGACTGTGTTTGGTTCATAAAAAAGGAACGATGGATGAATGAAATGAAAATTGAATCAATTTGTTTATATATATATATATATATATAAATGTTCATTCCTGCATCTATTTCTTTTTCTCGTGCTTAAACTGAAACTCGTTACTTTATATCATAAAATGAATGAGCATTCCGTCATCTCATCTTTTTCTTCTCGATTCTTCTCATAAAAAATTTACATCACCTTCACATTTTTTAATATCTCTCTAACAATTTTCTCTTTTACTCATATTTTATTTATATAATTTTTATTTCATTCTCTCGTTATTCTATTCGAATCAAGGAGACACCGAATTTTTTTACAATTTCATTGCATTCTCTTTTTCTTTCCGCCAACTAAATAGAAAAGTTATATTTATTATATTACACTAATATCTACTTATCCTTAAACCAAAATGGATCTAATTAAATTAAGTAAAAAGGCTTAAATACTGGGTGGCCTGTTGGTTTTGGATTATACTACTTTAGCTCGGTGATTAGGCAGCACTCATTGAACCGGCTTTTTTTTCATTTTAGCCCAACTAAAAACTTTTTAGGTCATTTTAGCCCAACTAGAAAAATATGTATGCGCTATAGAAATTGGGCTTACAGCTAGTTTATCAACAAGAAATTATCAGGGGTATCTGCCTGCAAAAATTTTGGACCTAATTATTCAAACCACCTGTTTTTAAGCCCACTAAAAATGAGTTAGTGGTTTAGGGATTCTTTCTTAATGGACTTCTACTAATTTCAGTAGTTTCACAAATTTCTGAGTCTCAAAATATTATAGTCTAGCTGTACTTGGGTCGAAAATGAGTAGTGGTTTCGGCTCGATGCGGAATCAATTCAGATTTTAACAAATAGTATTTATATTCCAATAAAAAAGATAAAAATAATACCACATATGAGCACCTATATGATATTCGTATATAAAATGATACAGAATTTGACCATCCTTATGCTCGTCCATATTCGGCTCGAATTATTTAAATAACTTACGAGTACTTGTATACTTATTTGATACATTATATTCGACTCGAATTCAATAATTCTTTTGATGATATATATTAATATATTATATATACTTAATATATATTATGATAAAATAATAATAAATAGACTAATCTTACTTTTAAATTAATTTATAGTTAATTTCTAATATAATACATATTTTAAATTAAAACTATATTCATTTATACTCTTATTCCATAATTACTATTTAACTTGCGTCAATTATAGAAAGTTCGTGAGTAACTCGTATTTGATTCGCATTTTTTAATACAAATTCGTGAGTACTTCGAATTCGATTAAAGATATAATCAAATCAAATTCGTATTTGATAAAAGTAAAACGAGTAAAATCTGACCATTCCTATACTCGAAGATATTCGACTCGTTTCACCTCTACTATGAATCCTGCAAGTAATTTAGATGAATTTTAAAAAAATTATTTAATACCTTTTATAAAAGGTATACTCAATATATTTAATATATTTTTAACTTGTCTAAAATATGTATAAAAATTAAACAATTAAAAGAAGGAATAATAATAGAGTCAAGAGTTTTTTAGCCGATTCCCTCCTCCACGTGATGTGGATAAAGATAATTAAAATTAAAAAATTAAATTTTTTTAGGAATCCACTTTCAGGTAAAATATACGTGATATTTTATTCAATTTATTAGTTCGACTTATTTAAATCGGATTATAAATTATTATTCTAAAAAAAGATAGAAGGTGGAGTATCTAAAATTCTAGAATAATATTTTATAATTTGAGAGAAATAATCTAAAACAAGAATACGAGTGAGATATCAAGCGGCTTTTTAATACAAAAATGAACATTCTAAATTTATGAGAATACCACTTGTCAATCACCAATTTATCGAATTACACCGTGACTTATAAAAGTAGGACAGTGTAACTCTATATTATTTTCCGTTACTGACTTACTGTTTAAGGATTTCTACAAATTTTAATTTTTTATATAAAACTAAGATATAATTTAATAAATATCATACATACAAATTACTAATGGAACTTAAACAATACATGTGCTAGTAATATATTATATATATATATATATAACACTAATTTATTGTCCTTTAATTTTGTATTTTAAATAATATTTTATAATTAATAATTAAATTATTTATTAATTATTTAAAATTATATTATCTTATTATTGATAATGTCTCAATAATAAAAGTATTATTACTTAAGATTTTACTACATTTAAAGTTTTTGCTAATAGTGAAGAAGGCGAGAATTTGAAATAATTCACACTCTATATGGCATGGCAATAAACTTCTGATATAAAACAAAAGCTACTAAAATTTGTAATGCATGAATGAGTAACGATAGGTGTCCCGAGTCGAGTTGGATTTGGAATTCTATTTAATAAGTCTTAATTTATCAGAAATTTAAGAGATTAAAATTTATTAAATATATAACTAATCACTGTTTGCCGTATAGAATTCGGGATCCATTTCAGTACCTAAATCTAAAATTCGTGTGCTCTAATATTTTCCTGCATGAATAAACTAAATGAGTACTAATGTCTAATATACTGGATAAGAATATTTGTTAAGTACGGACGCTAATATATGATTTACACTTTAAATAATGATTTGTTTATAGTTCCAATTCATAATCTATTAACCTCTTATGGAATAGAATCCAAATAGTTGACATTCTATTGATTTGTTTCCTTTGGTTGTGTTCAATTCACAGCATAATATGGGATTTCGAGCTCAATTTTAATTTATTTAATATTCTTTTAACCTAAAAAATGACTAGAATAGATCTTCATGTTGATAAATAAATAAATGACGCACAACTTTCGAGAAAAAAAATACTTAATCTAGTTTACCATCGTCGTCCAATGTTCTAAATCCAATATATCCAATATCTTGAGGAGGTAGTGATATGTGAAAGCATAGTCACGTTAAGCAAATATATTATTATTTTATTAATAATATAATATTAATAAATAATTTAATTATTTTAAGTTGAATTTACGGCTGACATACGTGTTAAACTCTCATTTCATAAAAACAACAGACTTCTATTTTTTATAAAATGTCATTTCTCAATCACCATTATCCTTATTCCCCGTTACTAGTATTTTTAAATCGGATTAAAATTTTTGGACTATATACCGCTACTTTTATTTTATAATATAAAACTTTTAACTTTTATTAATTAATAAATAAATATCGGACACTTTAATATAAATATTTACACAAGTCTCATATATATATATATATATATAAATAGATATATATATATATATATATATATATAATGACATTTAAGACACATACAAACAAATTATTTACACAATATTGTGCTATGGTCCACAAATAAAATGCAAAAGGTTTGAGGGGACAGATCTAACCAAAACTGACACAAGCCTTTATATCTTTGTGTAACATTTTGTTAAGAAACAAGGGCAACAGGCCTCTTAAATTTTTAACTATTATATGTTAGATATCTATACGCGTTGGCATCTTACTGTAAATTTGCAGAGTATATTATTTCGAAACTAGTGATATGTAAAAATTAATTAAAAATAGGAATGACAAAGGGTAGTAATTGTTGACATGGTATCAAGTAAAAAAACGTTTAATTCAGGGTTATTTGTAGTATAAGGGTCCTCAGATTCTGTATCATTTTATATAACGAGTATTATATGTGCTTATATTTAGTAGTATCAATTTTATTCAAATATGAATACCGTTCATTAAAATTTGAATCCATTTAAAATCGAATTCGAGCTACTCTTACTCATTTTCAGCGCTATATTTAACATCCATTTTGACTAAGTTTGTATTTTGCAGCGAAAACATAAATTCAAGGGTGCAAAGTGGTATTTCATAAGATATGAATACTAAAGTGCAATTCAAACTATGTATAAAGGTGCAAACTGCAATTAACTCTTATTTAAAATATATTTAACACCTATATTGAAATGACAATTTAATTAAAAAGTTAAATATAAATTAATTATATTATTGTTGTTGTTTATATTTGTAATTTGAAAGTTTGAAATGTGTCATTGTGAGTGTTTGGCTGTGTGTAAGCCTGAAATAAATATCTTATAAATATCTATTTTTTTTTAGCGTATAACCAGATTATACATGCAGCTAAACACCCCATTATCTTTTGTCGACCATTATATATAGTTAAATATGTAGTTAAAATTTAAAATATACTTCTCTCTCTGTTGTAATTAAAATTTGAGTATATTAATATGCATAAAGTAATATAAAGAGGATTTATGTATTAATAATCTTTTATTTTTAAAATGCAAGTAAATATGTGCATTTTCTTGATTTTTTGTGTAAGGAATTATTGACTCCAACACAACACCTAATTGCAGGTGTTTTGACTATATAATTAAAAATATTATTTTTTAATTTTTTAAATAAAATATTAAATTTTATTTAAAAAATAAATTTTAATATTTTTAATTATATAATTATATATAGTTAAAATATCTAAAATTATGTATAGAATTAAGTGATATGACATTTATAGAATTAACTGTTACTACATATTTTATACTTACTATTTTATACTTGAATTGAGTGGATACAATTGTACAAATAAAAGCGATCAAACATTGCATGTTGTGTATTTACTACTTTTTTTGACATAATTGTGTATTTACTACTTGCACGTTTGTATTTAGTATGGTGCTAGCGCAATTCTTGCCGCTCCGTACACACATCTCTAGATATGTGATTTCAGAGAGTGTACATATTATTTTACATTGAGTAAAATGCATTTTTATGATTACACTTTCATCAATTTTGCACTTTGATAATTACGCTTTATAAACCATCACTTTGATAATTGTACTTTGAGATTCTTTAGAAAAAAAACATGCTTTATGTTCAATTAGCTCAATTATGGATGTCTCATTTGGAACTCGATTGATTCTACCTGCGCAAAAAGCGGGTTATTAGATAAATATACATTAATCAAAATCATTTTACTTTAGATAAGTATATTTTTATATTAGACAAAATTAATAATTTTAAGTTAAACTTATGAGATTAATTAATTTTTAATAAAAAATATAACATCCTAAATATAATTTAATCATATTTTTGTTTCTAAAATATTGGCATTTAATTAAGAATTAATTAATGTGATTTACGAGAAATTAATAATTTAATAAATGTAATTAAATAATTCTAAATTAATAAAATATTATAAATTAGTTAGTTATCATGAGTTAGATTAGTTTTCAAAGACCTAATTAATTCATCGTATCAGTTACATACAAATTTCTAATATTTTATTTAATTATTTAGTTTATAAAATATTATGAATAAATTAATAAAATAGACTATGATAGACTAAATATTAGAAATTAATTTATAAATTGAGTTAATTTAACACATAGCATATTTTTTTCTAAAAAATCTTAAAGTACAATCATCAAAATGATAGTTTATAAAGTGCAGTCATCAAAGTGCAAAGTTGGTGAAAGTACAATTATCAAGTGCATTTTACTCTTTTACATTTACATGTGAATGAAAATACTACTTTAAAAAAACCTAGGCAAAAATTATTAGGCATAAGAAAGAAAAGCGTTTGTGTAAGATATATCAAGTGATGATGATCAATTTGTATAGTCAATAAATTATTTATACTTGTATAGTTTCAATAAGGCTGAGTATCTTTCACTGAAGTACATAAAATAAAGAATAAACCATTCCACTGAAAGTTCTTTGATCAGTCTTAGCCATCATATCTTAATAATGATTGTATAGATGATGGCTAAGTGATTTAGTTCAAACAATGTATTTCAATCTTAGAATTTAGAGTTCGATGAATTTTTAGACTCAGTGACAATGAGAGCATTAGAGCATTGTACTGAAGACTCAGCCTGAAGCTCTTTTTGGAGAAGCTGAATCTCTTTCGCTGAATGCCCTGCATGGTGTCACTGAGACTGGTAGATTCAAACTTTCAGTGACTGGAATACAAGACAAAGAGAGTTAATGCAAAGCCTAGTCTTGAGGATCAAGTTAGAATTGGGAAGACATGTTTCCATGTAGAAGATTCAAGATCAATATTCTGGCTGATCAAGACAAGGATTCAGAGCTTTATGTTTGGGACCACAAAGGTCAACAATAGCAAACAAAAACAGTAGTTACCAGAATTGGAAATATGCAGTGACAATAGCATTTCCATGTCTCAGTCTTTCCGTGATAGTTTTCTCTATATAACTTGTGCTGAGCTTTATTTTCTTTGTAAGTTTTTCATTCAGATTACTAGAGAGAGAAATCTTTGTACCGAGTGAAAACACTTTGAAGCTTCATTGTTAGAGAAGTCTTGTAGATTTTAAGGGAAGGAAAATTCCATATCTTCATCAATATAACTCTTATGTTGTTGATATTTTTGTTTGTGTTCTTACTTTCAGTCTTTCATTCTTGTAGTTCATAGTTCTCACTATCAGTACATTCCATTTGAGTTGAAAAAGTTTAAAAAGCTAACACTTGCAACCCCCCATTCTGCACGTTATTTTATGTCTCATTTACATTTAACAATTGGTATCAGAGCCTCCTTGCAGATATACTTGCAAGTGATCCTCTATTTCTTTCAAAATGAGTTACAAAATTGACAAGCTTCCCATTCTAAAAAGAAATGAATATTTTTATTGGAAAGAATGAGAAGGTTTCTTCAGTCTCAAAATCCAGAATATCTTGAAGTTCTTGATGATGGTCCTATCATCCCAGTTGCTATTGTTCCTGCTAGAGTTGAGGATGGACAAGCCATTCCAGAGGCTGTTGTTCCAGGAGAAGTTAGGCAAATGACAAATGATGAGAATGATTCTTTCTACAATGATCAAAAGGTTGGAAATCTTCTTATTGCAACCATTGACAATAAGATGTTGAAAATTATTATGGACTGTCCTACAGCCAATGAGATATGGACTGCAATATGAGTGATTTATGAAGGGACTGAAGATGTCAAGCAGAATAGATCTCAAGTTCTGACTCAAGAATATGAAAGTTTCTCAAGCAAATCTGGTGAAACTCTCACTGAACTTTATGGGAGGTTCAAGAAGCTGTTAAATGACTTGCACACTTTTGGTAAACATTATACAAATCTTGACCAAGTGAGCAAGTTCATGTGGGCTTTACCAAAAGCTTGGGATACTAAGATTGTTGCTATTGAGGAAGCTAAGGATTTAACCACCGTGACTTTGGAGCAGTTGTATGGGAATCTCCATACATATGAGATGAGGATGTCGGAAAGAAAAGATGTTAACCAACTCAGCTCCAAAATGAAGTCAGTTGCCATGTTTGTCAGGGAGAATGTTTCCATGCAGAAAGTCACAGCTGTCACTGAAGTTGAAGAAAGTGATGAGAAGCTATTGGATGAAGATGATGAGGAGTATTCAGATCTAGAAGATGAGGCTGATCAGTTTGATGATAATCACATTAACAAGGTGAAGAAAGAGGCAATAACATTTATTGCTATAAGGTTTGACAACTAGAAAAACAGAGGAAGAGGAAAGTTATCTTGGAAGTCTAAGGGCTCAGTGAAACCAGGTACAAGCTCAAAATTAGTTGTGACTTGCTATAACTGCAATGAACTAGGTCACTTTGCCACTCAGTGCAAGAAGCCCAAGTCAGTGAAAAAAACTTTCTGTCACTGGTAGTAGCAGCCACGGGAGTAAGGATGTCAATGAGGAGCTAGAGGAGCTGAAAAAATAAGTCCAATGATCTTTTGAGGAAAACTCAAATAAATCCAAGCAAAGCTTATATAGCTGAAGGAAAGGATTGGGCTGATGATGATGAGGATGATAGAAAATACAGAAATGTTGGATTGATGGCCACCTCTTCATCTAAGGTACTCTGTATCCTTAAAACTCATATGCTTAAAAATGATGCTTCACATGATCAACTCACTAAGGAACTGAATCAAGTTTGTAAATCTCTTTATTCAGTATAAGTAGAATGTGAAAGGCTGAGAGATGAAAATGGCATGCTAAATGATAAGATTAAATCACTGGAAAAAGAACTTGAATATCTAGAGGAAACTAAAGCTGAGTTACCTAGGGTTAAAGGTAGATTAGATTGTGCTGAACTTAAAGAGAAAAAAACTACTGAAAACTTGAGAAAGAAGTGTGCATTAAAAGAAAATGGATTGATAATCCTAAAAAGATGCAAGCTCACTTTGATGCTCAAGTTATAAAGCAAACAAAATGTCTTGGTTTTATCAAAAATAGCAAAACGCATAGACTAGCTGATTTTTATGAAGGAACCAAACTTAGGAAAATTAAATTTATTGAAGAAAAGAACAAACAGTTTGATTCAAATGAAAATCCTTGGATAAAGCTAGATCCTTACAGCTATAATTGTGAAACTGTTTTCTCTGACACTGATATTTGCATTGATAATGTTGAAAGTGATAACAGTTCTTCGAAAAGCATGGACAGTTCTCAATGTAGTGAAAGCATATCAAATCTATCTGAATCCAAAAGAAAAATGAATGGAAAACAAAAAAACAGTGAATTCAATGCTAGTAAATCTTGATAGAAGTGTGGCAATGAAAATCATTTATCCTTGGACTGTTCAGTACAAGAAAGCAACAGTGAAAGCAAGTTAGTTGAGACTGTCACTGAGACTGAAATGGAAGAAGCTCTTACTGAGACTGAGAATTCTTCCACTTCAGGTGATGTGTTAAGTAATGTGTTTGATGATAAAGTCTCAACTACTTCTTTCACTGAGAATCATAAAAGCAAAATGTACTGAATAAGAACATTTCCACAACTTCAATAATCAACAAACTTACCTCACTAAATGTTAGTCCAAAAATCAATAATTCCTCCATGAAGCATGCAATATCAAGAACTGCACTAAAAGCTACAGGACCCAATACTCATTGGGTACCAAAGGCAACTTAATTTCTTTATTGTGTGCAGAGCAATGTGTCTAGTGACTTCTCGATTCTTGATAATGGATGTTCTAGGCACATGACAGGCAATAAAGCTCTGCTCACAAAGTATGAAGAAAGTGTTGGCCCTTGGATTACCTTTTGTGACTCTAGCAGATGAAAGATAATGTGATATGGCTCAGTTGCTTATGGGAATGTGGTTCTAGAAGATGTTTCTTATGTTGATGGCCTGGGATATAATCTTATCAGCATGAGCCAGTTTTTTGATAAGGGTTATGAGGCAAGGTTTAATGGGAAGGTTTATTTGATCACTCACAAGGAAGTGAGATCTCCAGCTTTGAGAGGTGTAAGAGTGGGGGATGTCTATCAAGCCGTGTTTGACAGTTTTTCAAATACATAATTTTCTTATTTTCTAAGCAAGGCATCTCTCAGTGAAAGCAGTTTATAGGACAAGAGGCTGAGTCATTTAAACTACAACAGTTGATGGTTTTCCAAAGAATGAATTTGTCAAGGATTGGTTGTGTGATGCTTGCTAGAAAGGAAAGCAAAGAAGATCAAGTTTCAGAAGCAAAACCATCTCTTCATTGAAAGCACCTTTAGAGCTGATTCATATGGATTTATTTGGTCCAATGAATGTTATGTCAGTCTCAAGGAAAAGATTTGCATTAGTGGTTATTGATGATTGTTCTAAGTATGCGTCGGTGAGATTTCAACACTCAAAGGATGAAGTACCAGTGCAAATCATGGAGTTTCTCACTCAGCAAGAAGTTGAGGCTGACAAGCTAATCAAATGCATAAAGAGTGATAATGGTACTGAATTCTAAAATTCAGTAATTTTTGAATTCTGCAGTGAGAGAGGAATCATGCATCAATTTTCTGCACCAAGAAATCCTCAACAAAATGGAGTGGTGGAGAGAAAGAATAGGATTCTCATTGAAGCAGCAAAAATAATGCTTGTGGATGCCAAACTCCCAACTTACTTCTGGGCTGGGGCAATTTCAACTGCATATTTTGTTCAAAATAGAACTCTGATTGTGAAGGATAAAATGAAGACTCCTTATGAATTGATAACTGGAAGGAAACCAAATATTAAGTTCTTTCATGTGTTTAGTTGTAAGTGCTTTGTACTGAAAGATTTTGGAGAAAAGATTGGAACGTTTGATGCAAAGGCTGAAGAAGTTGTTTTTCTTGGTTATTCTCTAGCAAGCAAAGCATGCAGAGTTTATTTGTTGGAAAGGCAAGTGGTGATAGAATCAATGAATATTTCTTT
This sequence comes from Eryngium alpinum, assembly GCA_032274865.1. Classification (NCBI taxonomy): domain Eukaryota; kingdom Viridiplantae; phylum Streptophyta; class Magnoliopsida; order Apiales; family Apiaceae; genus Eryngium; species Eryngium alpinum. Next base: position 12,413 of record JAUEJK010399032.1, read on the forward strand.
TGATGATGACAAGGTCAATGGTGTTGAAGATAAAAGATTCATGGATGAACTAAGGTTTGAGAATGAAGAAGAAAATGATGATGAATAAGTTGCTGATGAAGATTCTGTTGAAGTTCCAATTGTTGATGAAGATGTCACTGTCAGTGAGAATGATTACAGTTTCAGTAACAGTACCTTAAATGTTCCTTGCTTGAAGATGGTTCCAGCTTCAGTGATAGAAAGTTTGGTGAATGAAAATCAAAGTCAGAGCTCTTCTACTGCTCTTAACAAAGTTGAAGCTCCAGTGGATTCTCCTACCTTGAATGGATCAAATGAAGTAGATGAGATTCAAGAAGGAATGAGGGCCATGCACTTGGGGGGAGAAACTGTTAGGCAAAATACAGTTTCAGTGAGAGAGGCAGCTTCAGTCTCAGGCTCAGTTTTAAGAACTAAATGGACCAAAGATCATCCATTGGAGCTGGTTATTGGCAATCCAAATAAAGGAGTGAAGACAAGAAGAATAGTCACTGAAGAAGAATACCTATATGGTTGTTTTCTTTCTCAAGAAGAGCCAAAACAAGTTGAGGAAACTTTAAAGGATCCTGATTGGATCTTGGCCATGCAAAAAGAATTGATTCAGTTTGAAAGGAATAAAGTTTGGACTTTAGTTCCTAGGCCAAGAGACATATCAGTGATTGGAACTAAATGGGTTTTCAGAGACAAGTTGGATGAAAATGGAATTGTTGTGAGAAACAAAGCTAGGTTGGTGGCCAAAGGTTACTCTCAATCTGAAGGAATAGATTTTGATGAGACCTTTGCTCCTGTGGCTAAACTTGAAGCTATAAGAATCTTTATTCCTTATGCAGTTCATGAGGACTTTAAAGTTTAACAAATGGATGTTAAAAGTGCCTTTTTGATTGGTAATCTTGATGAAGAAGTTTATGTGGAGCAACCACCTGGTTTTGAAGTAAAGATGAAAGGGGATTATGTATTCAAGTTGGATAAAGCTCTCTATGATCTCAAGCAAGCACCACAAGCTTGGTATGAGACCTTATCAAAGTTTCTTTGTGAGCAAGTTCACTAGAGGAGTTGTGGATAAATCTCTATTTCACTGAGTGGTTGGAAAAGATATGATTCTTGTCCAGATTTATGTGGATGATATCATCTTTGGTTCTATAAATGATGATCTGTGTAAGAAGTTTTCCAAGTTGATGTAAAGTAGCTATGAAATGAGTTTGATGGGGGAGTTAAGCCACTTCTTGGGACTTCACATCAAGCAACTAAATGATGGAATCTTTATAAATCAGTCCAAGTATATTAACGAACTCCTCAAGAAATTTGACATAATTGGAGTAAAGGCAACCAAAACTCCAATGGCTACATCAACAAAGTTAGATGCAGATGAAAAGGGAGAATCAGTGACTGTGAAGGATTATAGGGCTTTAATTGGATCTGATGGGAATTAAATTAATTCTTAATTAAATCTCCAATTAGGTGTTTTGTAATTCAACTCAACCAAAATTCTAAATTAAGACGCATAAGTCAAACACATCCTCTCTACTAGGATTGACTTAGACTTAAAAGTCAAACTCGGGCAACGGTCAACGATTTCAAAACTAATGCGATATTTCTTTTCACAAAATAACCAATGACTTATAGGTTGATTTAAAAGTCAAACATCGCGATACACACACTAGTACACTTTCATGAATTATTTCCTGTATATCGTATTTCTTATACCTATGTGCAAAAATCTTTTTAAACACCAAAGGTATATCATTAAAATATTGAGCTTCATTCTTTCATTTAAAATAGAATATGAACACTTCCTATTCTATAAATAATCAATTGCTCAGAAAAATTCTAAGGCTCGTATTTTTCTACTTGATATTATTTAACGGCCTTACGAATACAAAATAAATATCAGATTTTTTGAACTAATATTTTTCTCATACATATAATATTTTTATATGTATATTTTTCACAAAGATGCTAATTATTGCTAAATTCTTCTTAAAGTATCTTATTAACATTAATTAAGTGTTAGTAAAATTCCACGGAATTTGATTTCCCCAATTAAAGTGAAACCTTCTAGAAATATCTAGATTATCCAATCTCAAACACTCACTTTTCACCAAAAACATGTTTTACCCATTTAAATTTGTTAGTAAAATTTACTAACAAATTCCCACACTTTCTCCATATTTGGTTCTTTTAGAAACCCAAATATCAAACCCCCTATCCATCACTTCAAACCTCAAAACACATGTTTTTGCTTTTACACACCTGTATCATTTTTACCTTATGGTTTTTACCATGGAAATTCAAATTCCCACTTGTTGGTAAATTTGAAAAAGCTAACCCTAAACCCTAATTTTTCTTTATAAATACCAACCCCTCACCCCCTCAAAATACACACAACACATACATTACACCAAATTTATGAAGAAATTTCTCTAGTCATTTTGCTGTCAAATTTCCAAGAACTCTTCATCTTCTTCAAGCCTTACACCTTCATATATTTATACATATATCTTAAGTTTTGATTTAAGTATGTGTCAAATATCACCAAGCTTGTTACAAGGCCTCCAAATGAGATTTTTCAGTCTTAAACAAAGCTTCGGCCTCCAAGATTTTCAAGCTTAAACCGTGGCCTCCTCATTCTCAAACCAACCCGGATTTGTGCTCTTCCATTGTTGAAACTTAGTTTGATTTTTGGTGATATTTACTTAGGTGTTTTTATACTTATATTGTTATATATTAATTCGTCTATAT